>JAOVYX010018607.1:0-19866 GCA_035668315.1 Drosera spatulata
AGGGACTGTAGGACCCTAGCGGCAGTAATGCTACGTGGTTTTTCTAGAAAAAGATCGAAAAACTCGGGGCGTTACATCATTGGTGCTGCTTGTACTTGAAGGACAAACTCATTTAAGAAACTCATAATATGTATATATGAAAGCAATTGATAAATTAACCAACAACCAATAGATAGATCCCAACAACAAGCAAGTAGCAAAAAGTAGTGGAAGTAATAGTTTTAACTAAACAAACAGAACCAACAATACAACCAACTGAATATCATTTATCGACAAGAACCACCAGCGGCTTGCAACAATACTTACTATAAGCAACTGCAAGTAGCAAAAACAGCTAAACCTGCTACTAGCAAAACCTATATTGCAATAAAAGCAACAGTTGCAGCACACAAGCAGGATTAGAAAAACCAGGTAGACTTGTAACAAACTAACACATCCCAACAACAAGCACCATCGGTTTACAACAACAAATACTAGAACCAACCGCCACAAACAAAACCACCAGCTGTAGCAATCAAGCAGAACTGGAAAAACTTGCTAAACCTGCAATGAAGAAACAGATTCCAGTAACATGAATCACTGGCTGGTAACAACGAATACCAGCCGCTTCTGCAATCAGCAAAACCAGCATTTCAACCAAACAGAAATAGACGTAGTAGAACTAGCTAAACCTGCAACCAACTAACAAGCAGATCTTGTAAAACCAACATTTCCAACAAACAATCAAAAATGACAAAACCAGCTTAACCTACAACCAGCCGTACCAGCAACATGATTTATCAATTATTAGCAACATGATTCCAGCAAACATCATTTATTCCACCACCATTTATGTTTGCAGCCCTTCACATAAACTTATTACAAGACAAAGAATAAACCTATTCCAACAACCGTTGTTTTTGGCTTAAAGTTAATATTGACATGAACACTAACTATAGATAAAAAAAAAAAAAAAACAAAGCAATAATAACACAAGGTGGTTATTATAAATAAATTGTTACATTAAAAACATTCATACATTACAAATCATTCTTCATCGAGTTTAATCGGGTGCTTGCTCTTCTCTTACCCTTACTCTTCCTATCTGATTCATCTAATTTTTTATAAGTTGTAAATTTCATTTTATAAATTTGGAACCACTGTTTTGTTGTTTCATCTCTTCATCGCACCCAGTAAACATGCAAAGGTTGTAAAGGTGCATCTGGGACTTGTATGATAGAGACGAAGTGACAATTTTCAACAAAACCGATCGAGACAACACTTCTTTCTTCGGACCTTTTTTTTTTGTGGCAATTTAAGTTTTTAGGGTTTCGATCGTGGGTATTTAACCTCACGAGACACTTATTCTGTTTGAAGAAAAAAAAAAGACTCATATACTTCTAGTTCAGTAACAAAGAACCAAGAATTGTATTATCTTTCTAATTATTACAAAATAGAAAAAACGAACCTATGGAATAGGCGCAGGGATATGGCTTTCCCTTATTACCTAAAACTAGAAAAAGGTTTCCGTTTTGATAGGGATAAAGAGAAAGATCGAAAATCAAGGAGTCTCGCATATAAGGGCGTTTTTTTTTTTTTTTTTTTTTGCAATTTAAGTTTTTAGGGTTTTGATCGTTGGTATTTAATCTCACGAGACGCTTATTCTATTTTTTACTAGGACGATTAATTTATCAGAGAATAACAAATCAAAGGCGACGGTGATTTGCCCCTTTCTATCTTAGTTTCCGGCTGCATTCGTGTTGATCCTTTAAGGCTTGGCGTTGTGGTATCATTTCCAAGGAGTTTGTAGTGTTTTCTGATCATGAGGCGCTGAAGTACATCAATGGGCAACTGAAGCTGAATACTAGACATGCGAAATGGGTGGAGTCTCTTCAGGCTTTCACTTTTGTTGTCAAGCATAAGGCAGGAGCATTGAATACGGTGGCAGATGCGGTGAGTAGAAGACTTTCACTGTTGAGTTCTATGCAGGTGAAGGCCCTGGGGTTTGAAGCATTCAAGCAGCTATATAAGACTGACTCTCAGTTTGGGGATATTTGGAAGGTGTGTTGTTCAGTCCCTTTTAAGGTTTTTCTATTACAAGATGGATACTTGTTTAAAGGGAATCGGCTGTGTATTTCCGATTGTTCCCTGAGGGAGGCTGTCCTTTGTGAGGTGCATGAAGGAGGCTTAGCTGGCCACTTTGGTTTCAACAAAACTTTGGCCGCGCTTCGAGGGAGTTTTTACTAGCCTAGAATAGAGCGAGATGCTACTCGCTATGTGAGGAGATGTAGGATTTGTCACGTGGCTAAGATGAAAGGTAGCAATGCAGGGTTATACGTGCCATTGCCTGTTCTAACAATGTCGTGGGAAGATATTAGCATGGACTTCGTTTTTGGGTTGCCTCGTACCCAACGGAACTAGAATTCCATCTTGGTCGTTGTTGATAGGTTCTCAAAAAAGGCTTGTTTTTGCCCTACCAGTAAGACAAATGATGCATCTCAGGTAGCTCGTTTGTTCATCCAAGAAGTAGTCAAGTTGCACGGGGTTCCTAAGACGATTATCTCTGATAGAGATGTCAAGTTTGTCAGCCAATTCTAACGGACCCTTTGGCGTATGATGGGTACGAAGCTGCAGTTTAGTTCTTCTCATCATCCTCGGACCGACGAGAAATAGAGGTGGGGAATAAGAGTTTAGGAAACTGTTGCGGAGCTTGGTGGGGGACAATCCTCGACAGTGGGATCTTGTATTGCCGCAGCCTGAGTTTGCTTTCAATCATTCCATTAATCGGACAATGGGTAAGACTCCGTTTGAGATTGTGTATGGTGGATCTTATCCCAATACCTGTGTAGAAACAGTTTAGCTCAGATGTTGAGACGCACGTCAAACAAGTACAGGAGATGCATGCTCAGATTCGTAATAGGATTGAGAAGCAGGATGCCACCTACAAATGAAGAGTTGATAAGAGGCGTAAACGGGTCGTGTCTTAAGAAGGAAACCTTGTTTGGGTTTGGTTGAGCAGGGAACGTTTTCCAGGTGGAAGGTTTGGCAAGTTACAACCGAAAGCAAACGGACCATTTCGTGTGTGGGAGCACTTCAGTGATAACCAGGAGGGTATAATGTCTGCGGGACTTTTAACGTTGCTGACCGGTCCCAGTATGAGTCTGACGCGGATGATGTGGATTTTGTTAGTGATGGTGACGAGTCAGATTCGAGGGCGAATCTTCCCGTGGCTAAGGAGGATGATGCACTGTTTACGACGGACACTAGTCACTGTTCATCTAGTGGAATTCATGAAAGTTCGTCGTCTCAGAATTCGACGAAATTCGACAGGCGTATGCGAAATAGCCTGGAGATCATAACCTACTAGCTATGCCTGTGAATCGGGCTTAAAACGCGTTTCGAGATGTATGAACCCTCTTTTATTCGTTTTTATGTTTTTTATTGAATAAGGGTGTTTTTTTTTTTTTTTTGTAATTTAAGTTTTTAGGGTTTCGATCGCGGGTATTTAATCTCACGAGACGCTTATTCTATTTATGACTAGGACGATTAAGTTATCAGAGAATAACAAACCAAAGGCGGCGGTGATTTACCCCTTTCTATCTTAGTTTCCGGCTGTGTTCTTGCTAACCCTTTAAGGCTTAGCGCTGTGGTATCACATACCTTACCAGGGGTATGAGTTGAAAACCCTGAAGGTAATCGCATGTAAACTTGTTCAGCTAGATCATCATGTAGAAATGCATTGTGAACATCCATTTGATTAAGTTCCCAACTCTACGTAACAACAACTACAAGAAAGACACGAATTGATACCATCTTAGTAACAGGAGCAAAAGTTTCATTGTAATCAATACCCTCGACTTGATTATTTTCAAGAATCACAAGGTGAGCTTTGTAATGTTCAATCATGCCATTCGAATTGTATTTAATTTTATATACCCACTTACAACCAATAGCCTTCTTTCCTCGGGGTAAATCGGCAAGAATCTATGTGTTATTTTGTTCAAGTGCTACAACCTCCTTAGCCATAGCATCACGCCCATGAGGATCTTTCACGGCCTCGGAAAAATGAGTGGGTTCTAAAGCCACTGTAACTGCTGCCAGAAAAAGTGTATGATCGATAGAAAAATCAGCACAAGTTACATAATTAACTATGGAATAAGGATTGCCTGAGGACAAGAATGACGTGATGAGCTTGGGGGGATCTATGTAACGAACAGTGTGACATTGATAACCCTTAAGTTGAACATTAGGCTGGCGTTGTCGTGTACTATGACGCAGGCCAGAGACGTCACTGGTTATAGTAGTTGGCGTTGAAGGTGTAATAACCTAAAATATCGGCGTATTATTTTTTTAGCATTAATAATTAACGTTAAGACGAACGTAAATAAAAACGTACAGTCACATATAAGTGCTAACAATTTTATTCTCAAAACCACATTTTAAATAAAAATATGAACTCGTTATAAAATTTTGAGAATTTTGTAATATTTAGTTCTACGATTTAATAAAATAATTATATCAAATATAAATTTAAAGGATAACGTAATCTCAAACTATCCTAAATAAACCAATTGTAAGACGACACGTGGCGAGCCCTTATCCCTTCTTCCTTTTTCCCTGTCTTTTTCTCCCTTCTTCCCTTCTCCCCTTGTTCCCCAGCCCGAGCCCCGCCACCGCCCGATCCCCCGCCGCCGCCAGCCGCTGTCGCCCACCTCCTCTCTTCTTTCTTCCTCTACTTCTCCCTTCCCTTCTCCCTTCTCCTCCTTTCCGTCCATTTCTTTTCCCCCAGCTGGCCGCGCCCACCCTTTTCCCCTTGCGCGCCACCGCCTCTCAGCCGATGGCCAGCCCCATCACCGCCTGACTAGCCGCCAGGGAGCCGCTTCGCCGTTTGCCGTCTTCGTCATCACAGCCGCTGCCGGCTATTGCTCAGCCGTCGTGCCCGTCGTCGTGCAGCCGTCGAGGTCCATCCGTCGACGCCACTGCCAGCACCTCTGTCCAGCCACCAGCTGCCCGACGCTGCCCGACTACGCAGCTCAGCCTCCCACGGCCAGCCACCTCCCTGCCACCATCGGTCCTTCACTCGACCCTCTTCAGTGAGGTAACCCAACCCCTCCTAAATCCCTTGGTCATGATATGATACTGTTTGTGATGTCCTGATGTGTGATGATGTAAATTGGTGGAGTTTGGGAATGTATTGAGACGATGATCCGCAGGTTGCGGTGAGTTTGGGAGATGAGGATTGAGTATGGGATGATTGTTTGGATTGATAATTATTGTTAGTGTAATGATTGACAATAATTCAATACGAATAATATTAAATGTAACGTATTTAGTTATAATAATGAATCGTCGATGAATACGCGAATATAAATGATGGGTTAAAATTTAATGTATATGCTAATTAAGAACGGATAAATGAACGAATAGAATGATGGGACGAATAAAGTGATACGCTTTAATAATTTTGGTAATTATGAGATGAACGAATTATACGAGATGACGTTTGAGAACGTGTCAAGTGACAAATTGATAAATCGACGAAATGGCATACGCTGTAATTAATTAAAAATGTTAAACCTCGTGCGAAGATGAGATTGGGATGAAGGGAGGATTGTTGTCCCTTGTGGAGATATAGAATTATCTTCGAGGCACTGGACACCGGTTTGCAGTGACTCGAAGGTTGCGCAGGGTTATGGGCTCATCCTGACGACTTAGATGCTGGACCGTGCTTGCAGGTATGCCACTAGGGGTTGCTGGGCAGATGTTTGTAGGGATCCGGGGTTGTGGCATTACTTAGCCCCCCTAGCAACACGGGTGCTGGACAGATGCTTTCAGGGAGCCAATCGACGATGCGTTGATGTGTTAGGGGAAGGATTAGCTTTCCATTAGATGGGTGTGATGAGGTCGTCGAGGCACTGGGCACTAGTTTGCAGGGACTCGAAAGTTGCGCAGGGACATGGGCTCGTCCTACCGACTTAGATGCTGGACAGTGCTTGCAGGTATGCCACTAGGGGTTGCTGGGCAATGTTTGCAGGGACCCGGGATTGCGACAGGACTTAGCCCCCCTGACAACACGGTGCTGGACATTTGCTTGCAGGGAGCCATTCGACGATGCGCTGATGTGATCTCATATTGGGAGTGGAAAGAGTTTCCACTGATTGATTCGAGACTGTTGTTGACCTGATCCTTTGGTGGTCAAAGATGGAATAATAAATTTAAAAGTGTAAGAATACCAGTAAACTATTAAATGAAAAAGAGGGCCGAAAGGAGAAAACGATGACGTTGAGTTTAGTGGGGTTTTAATATACTGTCAAGCGACAGCTACACATGTGCTAGGGTCTTAGCATGTGCAGTCTTGTCGCTAACAGTACCCAGGGTCTACTGAGCGATTCCTTGCTCACGGGTTTCTTTTTGTCTTTGGTGTTGTTTCCTCTATGGTTAGGTACTGATGGAGACGGGAAAGCTTCAGAGTAGGCGTGAGCCAATGCTGGGTCCCTCCTGTTACTGTATGAGAACCTTGTTCTGTAATAATTGAACCTTAGGATCAGACAATAAGAATTGTAATAATTGACTTCTCGTATATTCTACTGTTTGAATGTAGACTTGGATTATTATATGATAACTGCGTTTCAATAGTGTTATTTGGTGGTTGTATTATGTACTATGGAGATCGAGATTATGTAATAATAAATAGTTGATGCTTCCTCTTTATTCTTGTTAGTAGACTCTTTATAATTATTGTCTTGCTATGGATATCTATCTGTAACGACAGTGACGTCATATATCTATAAACAATAAAACTATTGTGGCGTTTTAGAAGGAACAATGCTTGTTATAGGTTGAGCAGTAATATCCTCTACAACATCTGTTGTATCAACTGATGAACCTTGGGAAGGCTCAGACAAAGGAGCAAGTCCATTTGGATTATGCTCTGTAGTATCTTCATATGCTGCATGATGTAAACAAGATGGAGATGCAGAGATAATCTGTTCAACAACCAAATTGGCATATGAAAATTTGTCCTCATAAAATACCACATCACATGAATTAAAAAATTCATGATTTTCCAAATCAAACACCCATCATCCCATTTTTTCATGAGGATAACCCACAAATATGCACTTCTTACTCCGAGGATTAAATTTGTTTTTATCACAAGGCACATAGCGAGCATAACATAAACACCCGAACGTTCGAAAATGAACATAAGAGGACGGTTTACCATGCAGCAATTCATATGGCGTCTTAACGGGATGGAGTACGATTAATAATATATACGGCACTCAAAATATACTCACCCCATAAATCAAAAGATAGCTAAGCTTGAAATCCCAATGCTCGAGCAACATTAAGAATATGCCGATGTTTCCTTTCAACCTGACCATTTTGTTGAGGAGTATTAACACACGAAGTCTGAAAAACAATACTATTATCAAGAAAGTATGGTTGCAAGCATGTAAATTCTGCGCCATTGTCACTCTGTACAGTTTTCACATGTTTGTGAAATTGCGTCAAAACCATAGCAAAGAATTGTTTCAAAATGATGGCAACTTCTTATTTTGCTGCCATCAAATATACACATGCTCCTCTAGAATAGTCATCCACAATAGTAAAAAAAAAATAATGAGCGTCACAAGAAGAAGGTGTACTATAAGGACCCCAAACATCACAATGCATCAACTTTATTTGAAACTAACTGGAAACACTTCACGAGTTTACTTAGCCTTAAAACGAACATCACAAGGTTCGCGAAGAAAATGACAACTATCGCTGCTAGAAATAGTAGGTAACAAAGAGACTATTTGACTTGAAGCATGTCCAAGACGTTGATGCCATAACTGATAGTTTGTAGCTGTTCGGGTATCAGAAGCCTACATAGGAGACCCCGTTTGGAATAAATAGATCCCCTCCTTTTGCTCACCCACACCAATCAGAGTCCTCGAAGTATGGTCCTGTATTACACATAGTTTGTCAGTAAGTGTAACTGTTCACTGCAAATCAGCAATTAGACATGCTAAAAAAATTAAATTACAGTTCAATCCAGGCACATATAAAACGTTATCAAGTTTTAAAGTTGCCCCAAGAATCAATGTCCCTTGTTGTACGGCACATGTGACCACTCCATTCGGCATAAGTATAGAAGCGGATACAATAGGTCGCAAGTTAGTCGACATCTTACTATCCCCCGTCATATGATTCGATGCCCCTGTATCAAGAATCCACGTACCAAAGATTTTTTCTTTCCCTTTGGTTTGGGAATTAATCATTGTCAAGAGAGATGTCCATTGATCATCAGTAAGAGCATTATCCAAATATACTCTATCATGGGATGTCAGGTTTGAAGCATTGGCCTGACTACCTGTGTTTGAAGCATTGCCCTGACTTCCTGTCAAATACCCTCCATGATCAGCATGTACCTGCACTGCATTGGCCATAAATGAAGTACCTCGACCTCGCCCAGCAGAACCACCACGACCATGGCCTGCTCCAGCGCTCTTACCTCGTCCAGTATTCCATCATTCTAGATATCCAATAATTTTGAAGCATGAGTTTGATTCATGTCTCGGTTTGTTGCAATGCTTACAAAACAGGTTTTTCGTCATTTCCATGAAATCCCAGGTTTGGCGGAGATCTTGTTGCTTGAACAGCAAAACTCACAGCTTCAGTGCACACATCACGAGTACGAGTCATGGTATGATGCCTCTCTTCTTGAATAATCAATGCATACACACGACTAAGAGATGGAAGAGGCTCCTGTGTTGTTATATTGGAACATATTGTTCCATAAACAACATCATCGAGGCCCATAAGAAATTGATGGATCTTTTCAGCTTCTCGTTGTTTGTTCCATTCTGTTACAAGATTACAAGTACATGCCCCGCGTTCGCACGTGGGCACTTGTACATAATTATTTAGTTCATCCCAAAGAACTTTCAATCGGCCAAAATAAGAAGCCACAGTTTGACTTTCTTGTTTGCATTTTGCAAGATCCGATGTCAATTGTTGAACTCGTGGTCCATTACCAATTGAAAATCGTTGCTTGAGGTCATCCCAAAGTTCTATGGCAGTTTTGGAATAGGTAACTGTGGATCTCAGTGTCGGCTCAATTGATTGAAAAATCCACGCCACAAGCATCGAATTGACGCTCCACCAATCTTCAATCTCAGCTGCATCATCTTTCCGTTTGGATACGACTTCATCAAGGAATCCTTGTTTACGTTTTTCCCGGAATGCATTGTGCATAGCCCCAGCCCATTCTTGATAATTATCCCCTTTGAACACCACAGGACATATATTCATGCTCGGGTGATCTGAGGGTTGAAGATAATAAGGGGAATTTGGTTTGAGAGACGCATCTTTCTTGTTGCCTGTCATGGTCTAGGCTTTGTCACCGACGTCGACTTGTGGCTCTGATTCCATGAGAAAATATGAGAAGAATAATTATGTTCATTATTCACAAAGAAGATATAATAAATACAAAGTCATTTTTTATCCATAAGAAATTAACTAAGTAAGGATGCTAACAAATAGTTTCCTATTGTGCTAAGAATAGATAGAATATTTATAGAATATCAATTTTGTCACCAGAAATCAAAGTGCAGCTTAACAAATAACGAAACCTCCGAGCTCAGTGACAAGAAAACCTTGTGGTCATACGTATGGAGTATGTTCTAATCTTTGTGAGGACAGAAGCTGTAACGCCGGAATCAGATGCCGATAATAATACACCATGATAGAACTTCAGTCAGTTGCATAAACAATATACCAAGCAACTTAGATTCCAACTCCCATGTGCCACTTTTGTCATAACACGCTACGAAAACCGAGAGTATAAGAAAAAACTCAACTGATTGACAAGGTTAATAAAATAATATGTTCTCTACACGTAACTAACAAGGATCATCAGAAGAGCTTTCATCCACGTATAATCCTAGTGCTAAAGAGAAAAGACAACTCAGAATCTACAGCAGATTACGGCCTGCAACCATCCTCGGTTCTTCCCTAGACGTCTTTGATCAGCCCTCGCCATTCTCACTGGACTACCATGCCATTCCGTTTGCAAGCTGTAAACATAAATATAAACGTGTAAAACTAAATTTTTCACCACATGAGTTATTGAACATATGAATGCAGTCACAACTTCGGTTTTGGCATAAAAAATCATAGGAAAGTTCTCACAATGTAACAAACAGAAATTCCGATTCGATGATGCTATTGTGAGAAACACAGGAGATGTGCATCTTGGGATTTTGTTAGCATATAACTTACACAGGGAAGGCAAAGGAACGGGCACTGCCTGCACTGCTCTCGGACCGAAGAGAAATATTGCCAGAATATGATACAGGTCCCATGTAGGTGATTGAAGAAGGTGGAGGCATTTCTGCATTGAAACTTGTTTCACCAAGGAAATGTTGCTCAAGGGTAACATATGCCTTATTACCAGAATTTCCTTCAGCATGCCTGGTCATGGGTTGAGTTTCGGGATGTATCTCGTCAGCAGATGGAGCCCTTTTTTCTTTTTCCTCTTCAGGGAGGACAGGGTTGATGACGATGGTGACTCTTCCAGAATCCGCATTGGTATCAGAAGATGAAACGATTAGAGCGCTACCTTCAGCCATGTATTGTGATGAGGAAGTTTCTGAAGAGGTGGATGGCCTTGCATTATCTCTTGGATTCTGTAGTAGAAGGAAACAAAAGCAATGATGCATCATCGAAAGACCAAAAGATTCGATGAAATATTACTGTTATCAATTCATGACACTAAAATGTTCATATACGAAGATACACCGAGAACTGATCCTGTCATGCCAACAACAGACACTAAGAAAAATTTAAAAGTTGGATACCCACCTCAGCAGACTTGAATTCAGTTTTGGTTTCATCCAAGCGGTCAGGCTTCGCAGAAGAAGGTTCCTGATCTGATGTTGGTATCTCGCGAGACTCAACAGAAGCAATCTTCTCAGGCACTTCATGCCATTCCTTCCCCGGTGGATCATCCTCTAGCGTTTCCCCTGACATAAACTCAGTGTCACTCGAACCTGGACTAGATTTCTCCGAAACATTCCTTGCCAAAGAACTACTCTCGGTTGCATTATTAACATGGCCATCTGTCTTTGTTTCACCGGCTACACGACATGATTCAGGAATGGATCCTTCTTCTGCTGACCTGCTTGTCGTGTCTGTTGCGTTTGGCAATCCTTCATCAAAGCACTGATTAGGAGAAACTTGGCTAACTAACTCATCATTACAAGTTACTTCAGACATCTTCGACAAATTGTTGATGCTATCAAGTTGAGAAACACTCTCTATTGAAGATTTCAGTGTCTTCGCATCGCCATTACAGTTGCCACTAGGATCAAAGAGGCCAGATGGGTCTTTTTCCTTTTTCATCTCCTCCTTTGTTACAACCCATGTCTTGTCTTGGGAAGGAACTCCCTCATCAATGCAGATGTCCTTGACAGACTGATACGAGCTCTCTTTGTAACAAACAATCAATTCCGACATTTCACAGTCCATGAAATTCTTATCGGAATAGAGTTCCATTCCCTTTCCAAACAGGCCATTATCGACGCTCCCATCAACTCTCAAGGCACTATCCACCACACTAGGATGCACGAGTATCGCTCCTTCCCAAGGGAAATCGACCCTTGGAGCGAATGCCTCAAGACCGTGTCCGATTGAGTTTTCCTTTGCTAACCTGTTATGTGCCTTTGATGCAGGACAGTCAAGGAGATCATCGTCTGAATCGAAAGGGTTGTAGGACTTGCGTGGTGGACTAGGACAGGAAACTACAGCTTCATTGTCTGCAACAAGCAGCAGAGATTTGTCATACCAATGGAAGGCCACAATCGAGTTTCATGAAGATATCTGATATCAATTCATAGAATAATGTAGAAGGAGAAACAACGATATTATTTACCTAGTTTCATTATTGCACAAGTGAGGAATCACACCAACCTTCGGCACATAGTACGCATGAAGCGTCTGGAAGATACAAAGTTACGGTCTCCAAACTGTCAAAACAGATACATATAAGCAATATTAGTTCTAACTAACGTGTGTTAGAAAGATAGAACTAAAAAGGGAATTCATCTCAATCAGTCATGAAAAGAAGAATCCCATTCTTACATTCCGGGAGCACACGCGAGCCTGAGGAAATAGAAATTGAAAGCGAGAGGGGAGAGACTATAACAAGAACAACATCAAATAACCAAGATTCACAAAGAAAACAGAGAGCTAAAGCAAATAGTCAGTTGACCAGTGAATTTCTACCCTCCTACAGAGTGGCCATTCCTAGTTCCTATGCTACCCTTTCAAGCAAACAACTCCCAGGAGAAGTTGAGGGAACTACTTAGGAGAAAAGCATGTCACAATGCATTTACAGGTCTTGAGATTGATAACACGAATGATCGTAGAAAAATGTTAAAATTACCTAATGTTAAGATCATCCATTCAAACCTCCATATTCTGAAATAAAGCATATTGAACGAAATTAACACGCAGAGAACATGTAATCCGATCAAATTATATCAACAAGTAACATATGGAACATCCCTCTGGACAAACTTTTGTCGGCAAAAATCACGTTGATGGTCTCCTTCATGCTAAAGCATATGTCTCAATCAATACGTATAATGGGCAATCCACCCAGCTTCTGGCACAGCCATCCACAGCCTCCCCAAAAGCAAAAGGGGAACCTGCAAATGGCTAAAAGGAATTAACATATGAGTACCCCTTTTTCATTTTCTTTTCTTGGTCCAGTCAGTACAGTTCTACTATGATGCCTTGGGTAACCCACAACAGAGACCCTCTCATGATTTCTCTCAGCCCAATAATTTTTGAATCCTGGTCTGCCGATGAGAAAAAGATAGGACAAAAAATAGTTGATCCTTTTGTGAAAAGCTTCCTCAATCCATTCACCAAGATAAACAATAAAACTCTTACAACTCTCAACTCAAAACTCGTGTCTCACTGTCAAAAGCTCTCGTTTATGCCCCGATTGAGAAACATAACTTGGTATGGAGTGCTACGCCATGGAGCTAAGACTTCGCATGTTGATTATCGTGTCTGACCAACGGACCAACCTCGGTCATCAAGTTTGTGCCACAAAATGTTGCAACAAGCCAATAAAATAGCACTGATACGTTAAAAAGGGTAGATCAGAAATCCAATTATTGATTTGTCTGGTCAATTATAACAGATCCTAATCAAGCAAACCAGGATTCTGTTCTTGGCTTCATGCCTATCTGCCCCCACACATATAACAAAGAAAACTCCCAAATTGGCTCAAGACAAAACAAAACCACCTATTCAAAATACCAATATCAGGGGATTTGCCATGGCACTGAAATAGAACAAAACTATACTACTCCACATGAAAATCCACAGAACCCACAACAGAGAACTGAAAGCATAGTGAAATCAAATTTCTCCAAAAAGGAAACATACCCTTTTGCTCTCTTTTCCTTTCAAGCTTGACCATCATCAACCATGAATCTCACTCCCAATCTGCAAAACCCAGAAAGCAGAAACTCAAGAAAGTGAATAGAAACAAACAGACCCATTCATTCATCAATTTGGAATCACCATCTCATATCAAACATGAGAAAATCAACCAAATAATCAATACCCAGATGCAAAAAATAGGGGGAAAAACTATAGAACCTCATGAATTCAACTTTTATTGCTCCAAGTACCCACTCAACATAACTATTCATCCACAAATCCACTTTACAACACAAGGTCAACTGCCTCTTCCTCCCATTTCTCTCTCTAAAATTCTATGAAATTCTTTTTTGGTTTTGGTGGGTGGGTGGGTGGAGTGAATGAACAAACGGGAAGATAAAGGAGAGAATAGGAAACAAAATAATAAAACAGAAAAAAGGGGGAAATAAATCAGCCCAAGAAGAGAAGCTAATAAATAGTGGACAGTGAGGTTGCAATTAATGACCTTCAACAGTCTCCAGCTTTCATACATACAGGCCCCTTCTTGGCCTCTTCTAGCTGTCAAGCCTCCGCTTATTTGCCTGTCAAATTCTCAGCACAAAAACAAACAACACTTTTGTTATCTCAAAAACACTTTCAGTGTTGCAAGAAACAAAAGGGCACACACAGTTGGTGTTGTGGTGCCATGGAAATGCGAAAGGGGAAGCAAAAACACACCATTTGTGTGCAAACCCAGTTTATTTTTTTCATCTGGGTATTCATAATATCATCTCTTCACATGTAAAAAAGCAATCTTGCACAAGTGGGAATGATTACCTTTGCAAAAATTAGCAATTAGAATCTTCCCTTGCTAATCAAACTGCTGCAGGTATCAATCCCAACGGAATCAGAGATCTTTCTCTTGCAGAAAAATGGCAGTATCAATCAGTGAACCTTGTAAATTTTGATGGAATTTGAGATTCTCAGTGTGACAAAAAATGGGAAAGAAAATGGGCAAGTGAAACGTGGGACAGAGGAAAGTCAACTTGATGATTTTGAATAGTTTAATTGGTTGAGTGATGAATTAAGTGGGGAGGGAATTTGAGAAGGATTTTGTTGGGTCAGTGAGCAACTGGTGGACTTGGTGGGGTGTGCATTAGTTTATGATCATGATGATGATTATGATCACCATTCCTTTTTACCTGGCCACTGTTTCATCCTGTTCTGTTTAGTGTATGCAACTCACCAGATTGTTGGCCACACAGAATGCTGGCCGCAAAACAATACAGTATAATAAAATACTGGAATATATATAAACCGGACAAGTGACTCGCGTCTTGTTGATCCAAATGATAACGAACTTAACAAGAAAAACAAATGTATCAAATTTTAGTTTTCTGTGGTTCTTGTGCATTCCTATCAAACTCGCCATTTCTTTTACGTTGTGGAACGAAGCAACTAGACTTACGCTCTTGTGTATTTTCCATCTTAACCATCGTTTCATGACAAGCCAAACGCACAGAAGCTATCAAAGTCCCAAATCCGATCACGCGTCATAAATCTTATGCAGTTGGACATTACGCATTTAGTAAACGACTTGCTAGTAAGTAGAGCTAGTAATGTGGGAAACAGAGAACAGCAACAAAATGAGTAGGTGATGGCCGTTGGCCTGACGACCTCTTGGGCCCTTTTGGTCCCTGCGATGGGTCCAACTTGTTCCAGACGAGCTAGAATTCTTCATATTTTTCTAAATATTTATATACTTTTCTAGAGTTGGTTAGAATGTTTTAAATTTCTCTAGACAATTCTAAAATTCTCTAGTTAGGAGTCATTCTAAAAAACTTTATGTAAATATCTTGAAAGAAGAGTTTAGAGGACTCTTGTACATACTTAAGAGGGAAAGGATATGGAAAAGTGTAGATGGCAAGTCTAGAACTCTTCATGGACTTGTATTTATAGGGGTGAGGCCTTTTGACCAAACCATCTCATCCCATCCCAACACATCCAACTCATCTTATTCTTGTAAACTCTCAAAGCTTTGTAAACTCTTAAGTGTTTTTAATACAAACTTGTTTTCAAGTCCAAACTCTCTTGTATTCTCAAACATCACCTTTGAGTGACAAATAAGGCTGAACTCAAATGAAGATGGGATTACTTTGAATGCCGTAAGGATTAGCTAACACATGTCCACGCTGGTATCTCTGTTGCTTTGGTTTAATTCTGTGTTCATTGATCACTTACGCAATATTAAAAACAAGGAACTGATGACGCCATGATGGGCGAAAGATTCGAAACACTGGTCCATTTTGCACCAACGAAGAGGCCTCAAGTTGATGACTCACAAACATAGACTAGAATTCAAGCTCCCCGGTCGCGTTAGAAGTACAGGGGAATGAATTATTAGTGCAAATAGATGGATAGACAACACCAGAATCTAGCTAGTCAATTTCAACTAGCAAAGCAAGACAAAGAAATCTCATCTTCAGCTTATTGCTGAGAGATGCAGCAAGTACGGTTGAGCATAGGAACCATGCCGATGGCATAACAATAACGGAAAATAACAATCAATAAACAACCTCAATAAGCTTTTGTCGAGCTGAGTCATAATGCTCCAACTTTCACGTTGGATGACACGTAGACGTAATATCGTCACAAAACTAATCTCGTGATAAAACCAAATAAACCAAATGGGTTTAGAGTTATAGAAATCAAGAAACTATATATATAATAGTCACATTAGGAGTTTACAATTTCGAATATCTGTTTCATTATAATATTGATACAATTAGCCAAAATAAAAGTTCGATCTAATAGGATATCAAAAAACATGTGGGACTATCTAAATAAATACAAGCTCGCATTATGCCCCTCCAGGGGCAGCTGAGGACATCCCTGCAAATATAACACATAACCGTGGGAAAAAAAAACTCAGCAACCTAAAGGTGTACGAATTTCATTTACAGAGGACTTTCGCTAACGATTATGATTACCGTCGAAAGTCCCTAAAACATTTTTATAATATAATAGAAAAATATAAATATCATATTAAACAGTATTGTTTTATAAATTTTATACGTCTTCGTATCACTTTTAAGAGTTTTTCTTTTGCATCTGCTTATGGATTTATGACTCAACTCGAAAGACAAACTTCAAGGATATGACCGACACAAAATACAAAGATAGAACGTCAATCGTCGATCAAGCTACACATGGTTTCACATTTCATTACCATTCGATCCAATATCTTGTACCTTTCATGTGTTGCACCTCTTGTGCCTTTCAATGCGGTTCGTGATACCGTCATTGAGAGAGGAGTCTCTCTGCAGAAAGTCACCCGATGATCCTGTCATCAACGGTTTTAATGTCATTGCATACATGCGAAGAGGGTGAGTACGTTGTCCACCGCTCCCTAGTTAGTCCTCACCCATAACAATGACTCAAAGAATAAACACAGGAATCCACTGACTCAAACCAAAGCCACCAAGATTATTTAAGAAAATAACGATTGATCTCTATGGATCCAAGAAAGGACGCCAGGGTCAACCTTCACAGTTCAAGGATACAATATGTATTATTTCGTTCGTTTTTCATTAGTTCACATCTCGTAGATAGTGTAACTAAGGTGTACATCCCCGTATCCTTTTTATTTAGCGATAGAAAGGTCATTTTCATTTATTTTTTCAAGAGGGTATTTTTATTATGAGGATGCATATTCTAGTCCATTTAACCCCGAATATCCCAACAAACATGAACAACATCCATCCTCGATCCCGATCCTTACGTCAATGCACGATATAAATATATCTACATATATATATAATTTCGATTCCTTAACATTTTTGTATATCTGTAATAACCCAAAAATTTTGTTGAATTTAAAAATATATTTTGGGTTAAAAATATACGTACGAAACGTATGCAACGAACGTATAAATAAAATTTATGAACGATGAACGTTACATCGTTAAAGTTATCATACATTTGAGACACAGGTTTGAGCTTAAAAATTTGAGATTATTGAACGAAATATTGTTATAAAATACTTGGGATAATTAAATCGACAATGATTAATTATCGAGAGAAGTTATGATGGCATGTTTTTTTTTTAATGAACGAAACAACATTATAATGTTATAACGTAACGATTTTTAGTCTCAGAAAGTTATATCGTTTAAAGGATTACGATATTAACGTTTTTGATACGATTAAATCGACACGAATTAATTAACGGAGGATTATTATCACGAAACTGAGACAAAAATAGACTGACGAAAATATAATAAGGATCAAATCTTTTGAATTATGTTTCCCTCCATTTACATTCTTCCTCTTTGCTTCCCACCTCATGTGCACCCGGCCACCATTTCGTACACCACGACGTCCTCCACCAAGCCATCGTGCGCTCACCAACCGCACCACCACCAAACGCCTCCACCCGGCCGACACCTTCCACCAACACCAAGTGCATCATGACCATCATCATAAGTCTGGAGGGAAAAATGAGCAGCACGAGAGAAAGAGTGAGAGCCGTGCGGCTTGGATTTCGCGTCTTCGGAGCTGTTTCGTTCAACCAAGCCGCCACGCCATCATCAACCATGACTTCTTCATCCTTAAATGACAGAGGGATATGCAGCAAGGGAAAAGAGAAGGAGGAAGGCGCGCTGCCAGGGAGGGAAAGGGAGCCGCGCACCTTCGCGCCGAAGACGAAGCCGCACCTCCTCGCGCCGCTTGCCTTGAGCCGAGACACCATCATCATCCGGCAACCATAAGATGCTCGTCGTGATGATCATTGACGTATGAGAAAGGCAACGCCGAGCTCGCTGACAGTTGGCCATGATCGCGACGAGGGAACTCTCACGCGCAGGGAGGTTTCTTTCTGTCACCTTGTGCCTCACGACGCCATCGCCCCAGACTCCGTTGCCACCTTTCCGACGATCATCAAGGATCATAAGATAAGGTGGAACGATGCAGAATAGATTAGCATGGTCATGCGCAAGGATGTTATGCATAAACTGAGAAAAACATAAAATGATAACTTTCCGGCGAAACCAGAGATTCTGGCCATGTTTTTCGGCCACCAACATGTCCAGAGGGGTGGTGACGGGTGGATGATGAAGGGAGTGAGGCTCGGGTGACTTTGGTTTCGAGATTTGGACGTAAACGAACGTTAAAACGCCTTGACGGGGGGATTCCGGCCAATTTCCGGCCAATTTCCGATGGGCAGCGGTGAGAACGTGTGACAGAGGAAGAGGATGTGTTTTGATGACCTCGGGTGTAATGGATGTCGAAGGTGCTTTGAAAACGAGCTTTAAAACGGTCTAACGAAGCATTTCCGGCCGCATTCCTGCCACCGACGGTGACGGCAGCGGGAACACGACGGTGAAGAAGGCAGGGCAGCGGGACAATGATTTCGAGTGTCAAAGGTCCTAGGGTTTCTAAGGGATTCTTTAACCCTAAGTAAAACTAGGGTTAAACACGCTTCAAAGATAACCTAACCCCTCTCGATCCAAATCATGCATATTATTTCATCAATATGATGTGTTATGATGATTATGATGTAGAGGGTATCGATAGGAGGGCGATGATATGCTTATTTGCTTAATAGAAGTATTGAGGCGATAACGGAACTAGGGTTTCGATATTATATGGATGAATGCATTCATTGGGTTAGAAGACATCATCTAATGCTAATAATGATTAAAAGGGGTCATGGACGTATTACTTTGAATATGAGTACGCTTAATGTGCGATATGAGGAATTATACTTAATTATGGAATTTACACGATAATGAAACTAGGGTTTCAATGGCATTTATGCATGGGAACATGCGGACATAAAATAATGCTCGTTATGATCCCTAAATGTCTTGGATGAACTATCGTTACATGTGTGCGTTGTCTGGTGTGATGAAACGTTGAATTAATCTTGATCACGGGGTTAACGCACTAAAAGAACTGAATATACCATGGGGGTTCGGGTTGCAAGAATAACCCTGACATTGGGATCGTGATCGGGAATGGATGTTTAATATGTTTGACACGTGATGTGGGGTTTTGGGATTGGTTTTTCCTTGGGTTTATGTTAGGGCGTGAATGAAATGTTAAATGCGTTGTAACTCAATTTTGTACAAGCCTTGAAGGCCTTCTGTTCAGGAAAAATACATTTTCGAATCCCGAACTTTAAACCTAAACGCGTATTTGAGATATATAACATCTACGCATGTGCATGAATAGTCAAAAGTGCATAAATCGAATACGTTTGACATATGATGGGATATTTGGAATTGAAATGAACTACAATGTACCCTATATTGTATATACCCTCATGGGAAATAAATGAAAGCGACCGCTAAATGTTTAATAAAAGGGGACGGGGATGTGAAGTATGGTCTCGCTATCCATGTGAACTAATGAAAAGCAAACGAATAAGAAATATCGCCTCCTTGAACTGATAAGGACGGC
>JAOVYX010018608.1:0-19864 GCA_035668315.1 Drosera spatulata
GCCACAGGAAAAGAAAACAAATTGGAATAGTTTTTGTTTGTTATTTCATGTTGTGTTGGTAAAAGAAAATTTATGTCGATGCTCTCCAGTACTACAAGAGTAACAAAACAAGACCATGGTTTATTGTCTATCAGTATTTCATCACATGAATCATGAATGAGCCGAAATTCTGGATTGTGGCCGAGATTGGCTAATTAGACAAGTTCCAAGCTTGACTGGAATAAGATGCTTGAAGTTTGCCAGTAGGAGGCAAGAGGCTTCATTCTGCTTTCTTTTGTGAAAAACGCTAGCTCACAATTTTCTGTCTCATTCATGGATTTGTAGTTCCGGTCTCTTTTCCATTCACAAGTAGCTCTGCTGAGATTCATTCTGAAATCACATTTCTTGCAGCTCATTTTATTTTGTAGTCCTGTAAAATTACGAGAAAAAAAAAATAAAACCTTTTGATCTTTGTATACAGCAATACCTCAAAAATTTTTAGTGCTTGGCAGCTTCCTCTTAAGGGAAAGGTTTATACTTTCTTGAAGAGCTGTTATTTTAATCATTTGGAACATTCTTTAGCTTTCGCATTTGCATTGGTTTTTGCAGATGGATAGGGCTTCGATTCTTGGGGATGCTATTGAGTACCTGAAGGAACTTCTGCAGAAGATCAATGATCTTCATAATGAACTTGAATCTGCTCCTCCCGCCTCTTCATTGACACAGACAAGCTTCTATCCCTTGACACCTACCTTGCCGAACTTGCCTTCCCGAATCAAGGAAGAGCTTTGCCCAAGCATGTTGCCAAGCCCAAATGGCCAACCCGCAAGAGTAAGCATTTGCATCTGCTTCTAATTTTTGCTTGTTGCTACCTCCAAAGTCTGTTCCCCACTTGTGCTAGGTCATTGAATCTGGTTCTGTTTATGCAAAACGCAATGATTATACCATCCTTGTAAAAGATGAACCTTGGTTTCGCTATGAGATTGTCTCTGAGACGATCCTGGACGTACTAAAATTGTAGATGAATTTCTTTCTCAGATTTGAGTATTCAGCCCAGATGGTCCAACGGATATCTCTATCTCCACCATTTCATTTCAGATGCCTCTTCCTTTTATTTGTTGTGGATCCATGTATCTTGAAAATTAGTGAATGGTGTTTCTGGTTTTTATTCCTTGTACAGATTGAAGTGAGATTACGAGAAGGGCGGGCTGTCAACATTCACATGTTTTGTGCCCGCAGGCCAGGCCTCTTGCTTTCTGTAATGAGGTCTCTAGACAGCCTTGGTTTAGACATTCAGCAAGCTGTTATTAGCTGTTTCAATGGATTTGCGATGGACATCTTCCAAGCTGAGGTCGGCACTCCCCTTAAATTTATCTTACTGGGCAAATGGTTTGTGTTACATCTGTGTTGTTCTAAACCTTGTTGCATACATCCCTTGCTTATTCTAATGTCCTTCAAGCTATATCCGGAAAAACTGAGGACCAGAATTTATGTAGTAACAAGTTACTGCCTTTTTTTCTGATTGTTCCTCTCAGTTTCTGTTGTTCTTTTTGTTACAGCGATGCAAAGACGGGATGGATGTCCACCCGGAGCAGATCAAAGCGCTTCTGATGGAATCAGCTGGATCCCATGGGCATGGATCGATCATACTAGGCAACTGAGATGTAAATCGCAGGAATAATGCTTCTGTTATTTGTTGTACTTTCAATTGTCCGTTGAAGACTCTTTGTTGAGTAATTTAGACTTCTGGGGACATACCCCTCAATTTTCAAAGTTTTTGCAATAAAATGATCTCTTCCTTGTATGCACTTTCATAATTGTTCCATTCTAAACATCAGAATCTGCAGGATTTACGTGGAGGACCTTCGGCACCATTTAGGGGCCGATGCATCGTCCAACACAAGGATATAGTGTAGATCTCAATGTCTCATGTTGGGCATTCATGACCTTGACCGGACTTTGACTAATTTTCTATTAGTATCCTTCCCAAGTTCATAGGAGAAACGAATGATATGCCTGAAGTATGAATGCATTGCTGCGTACTTCTCATCAGGTACCATTTCGCCCTGGAAGGCTTCTGAAATATTGTTGATGCAATCTGACAATCTGTATATGCATCATTACGGTTGAACAAGTTATCCTTCATGACTCGACTTGGGTACAATTATCAATACAACATTTGGTACTCAAGTTCAATATGAACATGTAAAGTATGACACGAATAAAATCTTCCAAAACAACAAAAGGTGATGTTATTTTCTTCAACCATGTTGATATCGATGAATTATCCCTAGACGAAGACTTAGGCTATGTTTGTGAGATTGAAATAGGAGGGGTAGGGAGGGATAACGAGTGTTTGGGGAGTGAAGTGGGAAAAATTGATGTTTATGAGTTTTAGGAATGAAGGAAATGAAAGTACTATCTTCGTCTCAAAATTAACGAACGGTTTGATCCGATATCGAATTTATGTACGTGTTGAATTTTTATGAGATTTGATGAAGAAAGAGTATTTTTTTTTTAGTGATAGTGGGGTTTTGGGAGAAAAAATAAGAGAGGAGAAGGAAGGAAGTGATGGATGTATTGTAACAGATGTTGATTTATTTTATATTTTTTTTATATAAAAAAATTATTAAATATGATATGTGAGTTACAATTTGAAAGGATCCGAATAAAAAAATATTGATTATAATATAAGACGAATAGAGTATTTGGGAGTGAAGTTGGCTCATTTCACCTACAAAATTCTACCCTTCAAATTGAAAGGTTTTGGAGGAAAGTAATGGTGAAAAAATGAAAAGATGAAATGGCCCTCATCATCAAATCAACAAAAAATTCCAATTCATGAAGGAAAGGGCAAAATTGAAAATTCTTCACTTTATTTTCTTTTCAATTTAAACTCACAAATATATATATATATATATATATCCTTATCATTCTTTCTAAACTCATAAACAAAACAAAAATAAACTTGTATACTCTATCTTTTTTTCCCTCCCTCTGCATCACTTTTATTTACTTTACCTTTTAACCGATTAAAATTCACAAACAAAGCCTTACATCTTGTGAGTTGTTGAAAGGAAGAAAAATAAAGGAAAGGGAAATGGATCATTTTCCTTCGCGGGATGCTTGTGAGTTGTTGGAAGGAAGGAAAGGAATGAAATTGGAAGGGAAAATAAGACGTATTTTTCTTTCAAAATTTTCTTTAAAAAATGATAGGATTTGAAAGGAAAGAAAAATATGTTTATAATTTTTTCATTATTCTAATTTTATCCTTATTATTTTAACTAGGATTATTTTAGGAAGAGGTTAAATAAATAAAGAGAAAAATGTCCATACGATGATCATCGTTCCCACCACCAGACGATGGCCATCAAGATTCCTTATTTTTTTCTATTTTAAATCTTCAAATTTTTATTGTTAAAATCATCTTAATGTATTTTAAGATAATATTGGTTAATTTATACGTATTTATTTAAGTTGTTTCACAAAAATAAATAAATTTGAAAATAAACCGTCTGAAATTATTATTCAAAACTCCATACCGATTACCAACGTGTGTTTTGTCGATCTATCTTAAATTTTACATAATTGACAAATATCAACAATCAAACTTATTGATCGTTAGTATAAATTTTTTAGATCATTTTTCCTTAATAGAAAAGATAATCACATTCTTTTCATTTACTCATAAATAAATTATACATTAATTTTTTTTATCAACTCACAAATAAAATAATTTTTTTTTTGATTTTTCTCCTAAACTCACCATCGCAGACATTGAGAACCAAATCATTTTTTTTTTCATTATTTTTTTTTTAAATCCATCCATTTTCATTATCACGAGCAGTGTGTTAATTACACATGGGAGGGTTTCCTGACCAGTGTCTTAGGGCTGTACTTTCACAAAATCCTTCTTCTTCTTCTTCGTGCAGAAGAGAGGACAACAGAATCTCTCTCTCCCCTCTCCTTTCTTCTCTTCAATGGCATCTCGGAAACCCCGTCTTCTGGTGTCCTCCACATTGAAAGGAACCCCCACGAGAACCATCAAGTTTCGAAATTTCACGACTTTGGAGAATGTCCGGCAAGAACAAGGAGAAGCCGACGAGGTGGTCCGGAGAATTTCGAATCTGCTGAAACACAGCAACTGGAAACCCCTCATCGAATCCTCCGACATACCCGACAAGCTCACCCCTCACCTCGTCGGATCCGTCCTGGCAATCGGACCTCCTCCGACCCGACCCGACTCCTGGGCTTCTTCTACTGGTGCGATTCTCGACTGGGTCTCCGCCAACACCTGCAATTTCACTCCCTTTTAGCTCTTCTCCTCTGTCACGCCCGCTGCTTTCCGCAAGCAGGCGGTCTCGTTCAGCGCTTGATCGAGTCCCGTCGACCGCCTCTCGATCTTCTCGAGTCCCTTGTTGGGGCCGCCAGGGAGTTAGGGTTGGATCCTCATGATCGTGTTGCAGTTAATTCTGCGGTGTTTGATATGGTTATCAATGCCTATAAGAAACTGGGCTTGTTGAATGAGGCTTCCTCTTTGTTCTTGTTCGTCGAAGATGGTGTCTTTTTGCCCAGTTTGATCTGCTGCAATTCATTGTTGACCGATTTCTTGAGGTCTGATATGATGGGCTTGTTTCATAGGGTTTATGATAAGATGTTGGAGCTGAAGATTGGTCCTGATGTGTACACCTATACCATCTTGATCAAAGCGCTTTGCAAGGCTGGGAAGGTGGAGGAGGCAAAGAGGATTTTGTCTGAGATGGGGGAGAAGGGTTGCAGCCCCAATGTGGTCACCTACAACATAGTAATTGATGGATTGTGCAGGGTTGGGGCGCTTGATGAGGCAATGGAGCTTAAGCAGTCCATGGCCGGCAGAGGGTTGGCTCTTGATAGCTATACTTTTACAACGCTTGTAAATGGGTTCTGTAGGCTTGGAAGGACAGAAGAGGGCAAGTGGCTCTTGGATGAGATGGAGAGAAATGGTTTGAAGGCTAACCATGTTACTTACACTGCCTTGATAAACGGCTTCATGAAGCAGGGTAATGTGGAACAGGCTCTTGCACTCAAGGATTAGATGGCTCCCTACAGTATCAAGTTGAATTTCATTACATACTCTGCACTTGTTAGTGGACTTTGTAGGGCTGGTGATTTCGACAAGGTGAAGTGTCTCTTTGATGAGATGTCTCAGTTGGGTATGGCTCCCAATGTTCAGATGTATAATAATTTGATCGAAGGGTATTGTCGACAGAGTAATAGGGATAAGGCTTATGAGCTTCTTGCAGAGATGAAACAAAGGAACGTGTTGCCTACAGTATATACCTTCAGTTTGATGATTAATATATTCTGCCAAAGAGGTGAGCTTGACCACGCTAACAGTATTCTGCAGGAAATGACATTTTGGGGCGTAAAACCGAATGTTGTTATCTAGACTACTCTGATCTAAGGGTTTATCCAAGGAGGTAAACCAGAAGAGGCAGTGAACATTTTTGAGGAAATGAAAGACAGTGAAGTCTCACCTGATGTGGTCTGCTACAACTCTCTTATACATGGCCTGTGTAAAGCCAAACAGACAGAACGTGCAGCTGCTTACTTAGATGGGATGAAGGCAAGGGGCTTGAAGCCGGATTTATTTACTTACAGTGCTTTCATTGATGCATATGGTAAAGAAGGCAAGATGAAAATAGCCTGCAAATATTTCAGTGAGATGTCGAGTTGTGGAATTGCAGCTAATGATGTCATCTACACATCCTTGATTGATGGATATCTAAATGAAGGGAATGTTGTAGAGGCTTTGACGACGTTTAAGTTGATGCTTGATCAAGGGGTGCTTCCTGGTTTACAAGGCTGTAGTGTTCTCATTAATGGCCTCCTCAAGAACGGAAAGTTACAAGATGCTGTGCGGGTTTTCTCAGAGCTGAAGAACCATGGTCTAGTTGCCGATGTTTATATCTATACGTCTCTCATATCCAGTGCATGTAAGCAAGGTGATATGGCATTGGCTTTTCAGTTCCTTAATGAGGAGTGCCGGAATGGTGTTGAGCCTACTGTGGTTACCTATAATGCGTTGATCAATGGTCTGTGCAAGTCCTCTAACTTAGATGGAGCTAGGAATCTGTTTAACAAAATGAAAGAAAGGGGTATGGCACCAAATAAAGTTACTTATGCTACAATCATTGATGGATACTGTAAAACTGGAAACTTAGCCGAGGCGTTTAGGCTGTCTGATGAAATGCAATCAAATGGGATACTGAAGGATGACTTTGTCTACAATTCCTTTCTTGGAGGCTGTTTGAAAGAAGGTGACATGGATACGGCTCTTTCAATATTTCATGAAATGATGAACAACGGCTTTGATTCCACACCAACGTACAATATTTTGATTGGTGAATTCTGTAAGCAAAACAGATTGTGCGAAGTTTACAAGTTGTTAGAGAATATGGCTGACAAGAATATCACTCCTAGCCATGTGACATTTACGATATTGATTGATTACCATTGCAAGATGGAATTGATGGGTGAAGCCAATCGCCTCTACTTGCAAATGCAAGACAGGGACATAGAGCCTACTATCATTACGTATACTTCGCTTCTACACGGTTATCATAGAGTGCAGAACTGGGTGAAGATGCTTTCTCTGTTCGAAGAGATGGTGGCAAAGGAAGGTGAGCCAGATGAAGCAATTTATTCTCTGATAATCGAAGCATATTGTGAAGAAGGTAGGTGGCTAGAAGCCTTCCGAATGTTGGATGAAATGATAGTGAAGGGTCTTGCAACAAAAAGTACAGCTTATGATGCATTAGTAAATGCTGTGAATCGAAAAGAGGAATTCCCTGAACTGTTAGAGCTTCTCAACAGTATGGAAAGGCAAGGCCTCATGCTTACCTTGAGTTCTTGTACTCACTTATTGCGTGGCTTTTACAATGCTGGAAATGCAGAGAACACGGCAGACCTTCTGAACTGTATGATGAAATGCGAATGGGTTCCAAAATCTACAGTCTTGAGTGATCTAATTCGTGATTCCGCTTCTCAAAATAGTGCCAGTTTCCAGCAGTCTAGCCCAACTGTTCCAAAGGCATTGGATGTTGCTAGCATGGCGTAACCTTTCAAGGGTAAGAGCTTGCCTTTTACGGACTTTGCCATGCATCTGCTAGAAGCAAGAGCAGGCGAAACTGAGGCCATCTTCCCATGGTTTGATCATCTTGAACAATTTCTTCTACTTCCTGTGGGTGAAATCTTGAAGCCATGCATGGACCAAAAATATGCGGCTCCTCGACATTTGCTTTTATTGGAAGGTCTAAGCTCAGTAATAGTTTTAGTTTTCACAAGAGTATTTGCTTTTTTATTATGTTGTTTTAGATCTTTTAAGTTTTTCCTTCCTTGTGATTTTCACACTGCTTGATTGATAGGGAAGCATTTTTCCTGTTAAGCCATTGATGATGAAGATCATGAAAACTATCATCGGCTCATCTATGATTTCTTTGGACATCAAGTAAGTTCTCTACTTGGCATCAGCCGGAACTTTGAATTCTTTGATTTTGTTTCTTAGCCGCTATGTTGTTTTGTCTTAATCCGTTCTCTCTCTTCTTCTTCTTTCCAAATCAGATTCTATCGTTTGACCTCTTATTTTTGTTACTTAATATATCTAACAACCATATAACCATTTAAATACTTGACCAAGATACTATATAGTTATATTTAAATTTTGCGGATGCCACACACTCTGCATTTTGAACATGTTACCTATCAGTTTGATGAGTATGTGAATCATGGATATGTGTGTGCTTTGTCGATTTTTGAGGTTGTAATATGGAAATATACAAGATTTGAGGTTGTAATGTGAAAATAACTCTTTTTTTCCCCTCCTCCTTTTACCTCATCCTTTCTCAATGCCGGTTTCAGGAGAAATTTCTAGAAGGTGAGTGACTGGGTTGGGACTCAGTTTGTGAAGTACCATGAATAGTACAACGAGAGCTCTCTGGGCTTGTATACAGTTCAGCATTAGAAGGAACATGCAGGATCACAGACAGAAGAATTTAGCTATTTGGAGGGGAATATGTGATATACTTGGGGTTGATTGACAGTATGATAAGGAAATCCTTTCATGGCAACTGTCTGTGGTTGTGCCTTTTTAAGCGATATGGGAGTCCAAAGTCACGGAATTGAAGCTTCATGACTGGCCAGCTGCATGATATGTGGAGTTGGGAGTGTGGTGTTGGGAGTATCAGCTACAAACAAAGACTTAAAGATAGGAAAATCTGATGCAAGGCTTGAGCGCTCATGTGTTATGTTCTGGCTCAGGGTCCCCTGGACACTATCCCGGCTCCTGAATTGAACACTTCAATATGGATGATGATATTGGGTGTTAAATCAAGCTTGAATGATGGCTGGAATTGCAGAAAGAAGGTGTAGTAACTGGAGTTGAGCTATGATGACAACCGGTTATCACTTCATATCTGTAAGATGGTTGGGTACTCATATGTGGTAATGGTATAGCATGGAGCATGGAGAACTTAAGAACTAGTAAGATACTCCCTTGTTGTTGGAGCATGGAGCCATGGAGCCATGGAGCCATGGAGCATGGAGCATTCATGATGGCATTGTTTCCATCTCTGTTGTTGTTGTACTCAGCAATAATGGCTGATGTGTAGAAGAATCATCCAATGAAATTCTATGCATCAACCATATTGTTATCGTTTAGCCGTTTTTGCCTTTAATTTTCATTTGTTGTATTTTAATTACAGGAGAATTATCAATTGATTATTTTTATATCATTAATTATTAATAGATCATATTGTAAAATTTTTATTATCAATTAGTTTAAAATTTTAAATCATGATTTTACTTATCCTCAATTAAAATATAAAAATAAATTATTATAATAGATTATAATTTATAATAATCATCTTAACTATAATTATGACCCCTAGATCCAACTGTCGTCTATCGTCGTTGTCACTTTTACCTTGAAACAAACACTGCGCATATATTTCTTGTCATTGGTTCAGGTCGTTATTGTTTTAGAAACAAACAATACTCATATATTAAAATACAGTGTATTTGTCACGATCATCTTTTAAATAGTGTTCCAAAAAAAAATCGAAGATGATAAAGGAGGTAACATTGGCCTATCTTCGACGACTTCATCGCTCAAACAGTGTTCATATAAATATATAGAAAACACTACTTATGATGCATTGTTCAAAATAATACGTATAAAAACAACATCATTATTCCAAAGCTATCGTCGTCTCTATCATTGATAGCGTCATCGTCGATATCCCGACACCCTGTTTCAAACAAAAAATACACTGTTATTAATAAAACACATATAAAAATCAAAAATATCATAACTTTTATGTACAGTGCACCATAAAAATAAAATAGTGCAATATTCCAACAGAACATCTCGTACCAAAATACAATGCACAATACTCACCCCTGAACATCTTTTTACTCCAGATTAAAAGTTGCATTACTTTCACTTTATCCCCAATTCTTCAAACCTTAGATAATCGAATCCCATTTCCAATTCGTCTCCCGTTAATTTTACCGATTTCTCTTGCAATTCAATGGTGGAGCTACAACCGTAACTACAAGAAACCCAATTCCAGGCTCGGTGAGATCGACGGAAACATCGACGGAGAGAGAGACAACGCCATCGACTTTCACTGCAACGACGACGCCATCGGCGATACCTAGTGTCCGGCACGGCGAGATCGACGACCAACCTATGGGGACGGTGAGGCGGTGGTGGTGGCAGGTTGGCGGCGGCATTGTTTTGGGGTTGGTTCGAATCTAAGATAGTTGAATTTGAGAGACGAAAGAGTTGATAGCAGATCTGGAAAGTGAAGTAAATATGTGTGGGAATTGGGATTGAATATTTACCAAGAGTCGAATCAAAAACTTACTGACACGTAATGTTAAGAAAATGTGTTGGACCTAAGAAGAAATTAGATGAAAGATTCATTTTTTTAAATA
Organism: Drosera spatulata; assembly: GCA_035668315.1. Taxonomy (NCBI): domain Eukaryota; kingdom Viridiplantae; phylum Streptophyta; class Magnoliopsida; order Caryophyllales; family Droseraceae; genus Drosera; species Drosera spatulata. Next base: position 9,958 of record JAOVYX010018608.1, read on the forward strand.
CGACATGTGAAAAAAGATTGATTTTATTAATTTATAATTTAAAAATAAAAATCATATTTATAAATAATTTATATTTTTAATTATTTTTTTCATTTAAAAAAAATGAAACAAATGAATAATAACATGATAACATTGAATCTATTACAATCCGGAAAACAATGAAATATTTTTTAATATAAAATTATCATAAAATATTAATAATATTTTAAGTTATATATTTTATTTTTATTAATGACATAATTTTCTCATGTAAGGAAAATAAATAACTAAATTTCTAAAAAAAATTAAAAAATAATATAATAATATATTTATTTTAAAATGGATAAAATAATTAATTTTAAAGTGGGTTGCGATGGGTCCATCAGATTCAGAGCAGCGCAAGAAGGTATCTTATCCTCTTTGGACAACACAGCAAGCAGGTGAGGTGAGGTGAGGTTCCTCCTTCCATCAGACCACACTCGAGTAGTATTTCACGATGGCACTGTCATCATCCTCTCCGTTTTCTCCTCCGGCTCACTTCCACCGCCACTCCACCACCCTCACCACTACGACCAGACCACTGTTCTTCCCCAATGTGGCGGCCCACAAGCACCTCATCAGACCAACCACCACCACCACCACACTCCAAGCAACCGCCGCCGACGTCCCCGCCGCCATCGACGGCGCCACCACCCTCGCGGTCATCGGAGGCAGCTCCCTGGCCGCCATCGCCGCGGTCATCTCGGTGTCGGATCCGGAGACGAGGAGGCAGCAGCCGGCGGAGGAGGTGGGAGGAGGAGACAAGGAGGTGGTGAGGGAGTACTTCAACACCACCGGCTTTCAGCGGTGGAAGACGATCTACGGGGAGACGGACGAGGTGAACCGGGTTCAGCGTGATATCAGGGTGGGGCATGCCAAGACTGTCGAGAACGTGATTACGATTTTGACCGAGGATGGAGCGTCGTCTCTTCAAGGGGTTAGTGTCTGTGATGCTGGCTGCGGCACGGGGTCTCTTGCGATCCCCTTGGCCAAGCGTGGTGCCATTGTTTCGGCCAGTGATATATCAGCCGCCATGGTCGCCGAGGCTGAGAAGAAGGTCAGATTGACAGATTGTTTTGATCCTTTTGGTACATGTGAAAACCTAGCAGCATGAAACAACTGATTTGAACTCTTGGTTAAATTGTTGTTAAAGTGTAGTTAAAATGGAGGTTCTGTTGAGATATTTTGAAGAACTAGGCTTATAGCATCAACGCGTATATTTATGCCTGCAGATCATTTCATGGAATGAAATCATTGTATCCCGGTTTCAAACTGATCATATCTGGTGTAGCAATTCACAAATCTAGTAATTTTCACCTTATGATAAGTTCAAAAATCGTATCGTCCTAGTTTCCCCTTGTTATTTGGAAAGGTTTAACCTATGCAAAGGAGGCTCACTAAAGTTTCTTGGTGACATTTACATAGGCAAGGGAGGAGCTTCAAGCAAGCAGCATTGACCCTTCGTCGGCATCATTAGTTATGCCGAAATTTGAAGTCAGTGATCTGGAGAGCTTGAATGGGAAGTATGATACGGTGACCTGTCTCGACGTTTTGATACATTACCCTCAGAACAAGGCGGATGGTATGATTTCACACCTTGCTTCATTGGCCGAGATTGCACCCAAAACTTTTTACTATGACCTGTTGAAGAGAATAGGAGAACTGTTCCCTGGGCCTTCAAAGGCTACAAGGGAATATCTCCATGCTGAGGCTGATGTTGAGAAGGCATTGAATAAGGCGGGCTGGAGAATAAGGAAGCGAGAGCTGATTACCACGCAGTTTTACTTTTCAAGGCTTGTTGAGGCTGTTCCTGATAAGCAGCTATGCGAGGTTAGATTCAATTTCACTTGAGTTTCACTGTTTTGTGGCAATTTCTGAATGATCTATAGAGCCATGTTTCTTTACGCTTCATGATGTTGTATTTGACCTTTCCATGTGTAGTATAATACAGTTGATATGGAGGTCAATTCTTTATTCCTTTGTTCAATCCAAGTTCAATATCATCTTTGGCTACACTCCATGGCCTTTTCTTTTTTCTTTTTTCTTTTTTTTTTTTGTCAAATTCTGTCTATAAAATTCTCAGGCATTCCCAGCCTCTTTATTTTAACTTTTATACTACATGTTAAAATAAAATAACAACTGATTTTTTGATTCTAAGATGCATGATTATTTGATCTCCAGTATTTGATTGTGCTCAAAGTGGTGCTACAACCATCATTATTGTTACTGGAAACAGAGCTAGTAAGATAAGCTTCATAGAGGCAGCTGAATATTACATGCTGACTGAATTCATCTAAATCCCAACAACAGAATGGAACATTGACAAAAATGATAAAGAGTTGGAAATTTGATCTCTGAAAAAGTATGTAGATTCCTATCTGAAGATTTCTATTGTCCTATTGGTGCTAGCATGATCATAGTTTATCTGCGATCTTTCCAATGGCATCCGCAAGCTTATTCAGAGCAGCTGCTAAGCTCTTACTATCTTCCTTCCTCTGCACTCTGTCCAGTTGCCAGTTATTGTTGTGCATCTCGAGCTGCTCTTTTATCATCTTGCTGTTTGCATCTAAAACCTTGAAAATCTCTTTTTTCATGTCATCCTTCTCGGAGACACCAGGCGACAATTTTTGCCTCTTCCATTTCATAGAACTCTTGCCTGGCGAATCTGGCCTTGTTTCTTTGGAAACACCTGCTTCATGCGCACAAGAGATTCCATCATATAGAAATATGTTGTGCCAATTTCTTTAGTAGATGGGTTGAACAGAACTCTCGACTGTATATGATATAGGACAGGCCCAAACAGAGTTTAGCATTTCAGCTAGAACATCTTTATGGTTCCCACCACACGTCCCAACAATTTTAATCACAGAGACTATGCTAACTCGTTGTATGGATGACCATTGACCATAAGTTGTCAAGTCACAAGGCACACCTTTAGTATAGGTACTACAATCATAATCATACTGTTGTATTAGCGATCTTGAAACCAAGAAGTTTCCTGGATTATGCCAGCAATGGCTGAGCGTCTCTATCATGGGTTTATGTCACATAATGACAGTGCGTAGGTTCATAGTTCTAAATTCTAACCTTCCAGATAGATTAAGGTCGTTTTTCACCGTCCTGGTAACTAGGAAAATTCAGTTCTCTCTGTGGCAAGCGAGGTGACTGAAAAGGGTGGCAGAACGGGAAGGAGCATGACCGCATGAGAACTAGGATTTGTTTGCACGATGTGTAATACATCTGTGTTCTCTTACATTGTTGTCCACCAATCCCATATTTGAGCCCTATTTGAATGGAGAAGTTTGGAGATATAAACATCAAACCATGTGAAGCACCTAAACAACAAGAACTAAACTAACAATCGCCGGCGATAATTGAGTAATGAACGTCGAGGAAGTGAGAGTATACGGGGTTTGTTTTAACCCAAGATGGAGAATTTTAGACCTGCTGTATGGCATACAAAATGAACTAGGGAAGGTGCTGCAACTCACACATAAGAGCATATAAGTAGCCAATCTAATAACCTGAAGTCTAGAAACATAGTGTTATCTGTGTTCTTGTCTTGAAGCGGAAGATTACCAAGAGACTGACCTGAATTCGGTAATGGGGTAGACATGTTATCCGTGTGTGTTCCATCGACAACTCTTTCCTTCTCCCTGCCCCTGTTGGCCTCTTGACTTCCCGGTTCCTGTAAATCTGAGGACAAGTCATCTTCGGGTTTATCATGTTCCTCGCCATTGTCAAACGCTGCCTCACCATCCTCCCCTTCCCCTTCGTCCTCTTCCGCGTCCTCATAGACATTGTTCCCATCATCCCTCACAGCAACCAACGCCAATGACACTGGCTCCACAGCCATCGCCTTTCCATCAAGAACATCATAAACATGCCTGTCAAAGGTAGCCGGCAACTTCGTCTCCTTCCTGAAATCACTCCTCAAACCCCAGAAAGACTCTTCCTGACCGCCCTTGGGTCGCGACTCCCATGCCCTAATCTTCTTGAAATCCCCTGTCAGATTACTCCATCTTTTCCGACACTGGACGGGGCCTCGGTTCACACCATGTTGCCTACAGTAGGAAGAGATCATGTCCCACTTGGGCTCGGCGTGATCCAACCCGAATGCGGAGCAGAACCTGTGGCTCTTTCGATCACCATTCTCAACCAGATCTTTGCCCTTGATCAAAACAAGCGTTTCTTCTCTTGTCCACCTCGGATGCCGCCTCACTTTTCCATCATCCGAGGTCGCCGCCACCGCCGTGCCATTGGAGTGAAAAGTGCCGTTTTCCTGTTTGGGTTGCAGCAGTTCTGGCGTTGCCATGATGATCACGGGGCAAGAAGGGAGGGATACTTGTTCTCGTCTAGGGTCTCTTTGTGGTTTAATTGGGGTTATTTTTTGGTTTAGGGTTCTCCTCTACTTTATTTATTAATTAGGGGATTCTATCAGATTTGGGAAGAAACGCATGCTTAAAAATTTAGGATCATCAAGAGTTATTTTCCCCTTGCCCTCATAAGATATGGCTTTTACTATCTTGGTGTCCACAATTATTTGGAGCGGAGATACCCCTGTACGTATTGCTACATATGTAACAATCTCATGGTTGGTTGTTCGGTGATTATCTCATGCCAACAAATTTTAGTGTCATAAGTGTAATAAAGTTTGTTTCAGTGCTTTTTAGTTGAATAAGATAAATATCGACTATATTTTGGTGTTGGTTTCTGGTTTTGTATCATACCAAGTACCTTGTGACAATTGTTTTGGACGACATAGATTTATCATTCTAAAGGCAATTCTTTGTGATCTTAATTTTCCATCTACCCTCTATCTTCGCATATACTACTTGATAATTGAGGAGGGTATCAGTATGGGGTATTTTTTATTAATGGTAGTTGATTTGCTTTATTGTTTCAAATGGAGGATCCTTTTCCTTAATCGTGGTCGTAATCCACCATCAAATACTGCATTTGTATCTCCCAATAGGAAAGACTCCTATAATTAAAAACAAATTGCTTCAGTTTTTCTTCGGTTGTTTAATTGCTACCTTTTGGGATTGGTTCGGTACTTAAGTTTATAGCCTTCCCTATTAAAGTGAGTGGATACTATCCTGATTGTGATCAAGACGAAACGGGCATGGTGCATCCTAAACCCGTGTGCATTTCAAGTGCTTCGTTTGTGTCATAACTCGCTTAATTAAAGTAAAAATAATACTCCCTTAATCCCATATTACATGTAATCAATTGATCCGACACGTAATTTTATGTGTATCGAATTTTTATGAAATTTGACGAAGGAAACGTATTTTTTCAAAGATGATGGGGTTTATTGTAGTGATTGTGAAAAAAGATAGTGAATATACTGTAACAGAACATGATGGATTTGAAAATTTTTTAGAATAAGAAGTTATTAAAAGAGGAAAGATGTTAAAAAAATGCTGTATGAGAGAAAAGAGTAGTTATAATCTCTGATGGTGGTAGCGGATATTTGTAGGTCATTTTTCAGCAGAGTTTTGAGATATCTTTACTTGAAAAGATCCAAAGTGACAATCCAATACTAGAACTACATCTAGGCTTAAGTATCATATCATCATGAGTACAAAGCAGGCCGGAAGGCAACTACTATAGGCTTGATACATAAAAAATGAGGAAGACTTGGGTTTTTATTGAATGATACATCAAGAGAACTCGGAGTTGAATCATAAATGGGTCGTGACAACAGAGTCACTACGACGGACCGTCGCTTCCAACAGCCTCGTCCCTCACTCCCTTTTTAATCTTATCTTCTGAGATAGGAATTTGTGTTATGGTTATGGGCGTAGGTAGGTTTTTTTATCATTGCATGAGTTTGATCTTTTTGGGGCCACGGAGGACTTTCCTGAAAGGAGTGGCTCACACTAGACAGTCGCCGGTTCATCGAAATCAGTAAGCGGTTTGAACTTTGGTAACGTAGCAGTATCAATCCCTAGCTTGGTATCCATTGTACTTGTATATTGAGGGTGCTACCGTGCTGAGGGGCATGGCCTGTGCTGCCCCAAAGATATAAAGGTCTCACACTCCTCTCATCCAAGTATTCACGTGGTTATTTGGTCCCCTCTCTCTCAGTCACAGGCACAAAGACCATGTGACCCCTTTTTCTTTCTTTTCCCTATCCTTCATCTTCATCTTGCTCCGCGGATAATCTCCACCTCCTTTTTTGGCTTTCTATCATAAATCCCTTATAAGAAACAATTTAACTCACCGGAAACTTTTTTTTACCCCAGCATCAATGAAACAACCACCCCTGCACCAATAAAAGATGTTCATAGTTTCAAATGCTAATGCATTTGCTGTTTTACTTTATAGATTATGGTTGCTACATTCTTTCAGATCATGATTGGAGGAATTATTATCTATCATCGTGCTAATTTTTTTTTTTTTTTGACATGATGAAATCAACATATGAAACAAGAAACACTTAGAAATAATATTTGTGGAAAAGTGGTTACCTCTTTGACGTTTCGCTTCTTATGTATGCTATGGTGTAGCATTATCCAAACGTGGTTTGATCAGTTTGATCACTGCAAATAGTAGGCCAGGATTTGCTGAGTTGTTCATGCTCGTGGTTTTGGTTTCCACGTCAGATGGTAGTTGGCCTTTGGCTAACTGATGCAAAATGGAGCTGCTGAATCCCATACAACTTGTCGAATTGAAAGGTTAGATCTGCAGACAAAAAGTTACCCTAATCCAGAAATTAAGATGAGTAATACTACTCTGGTAGGGTTGAAGAGAAGAACCTTTAGCGGAAGAAAAGCCATTTCACGTTGTCTTATCTGGCTTGGCAAAGAACTCCCTCTTTCTCGTTGAGGCTCTCTTCGATGCTAGTAACCGTCTTTGACCCTTTTCTGCACTTCTGTCCAGGAGGGGGAGTACTTCTACTTAGAGAGTGGTTTTAACCAATAGTTGAGAAGTTAGACCTTAGTGAACGCAAGGTCCTTGGATTAAGATGAATATGTGGGGATGTAACGTTTCGAAAATTACCTGTCAAATACCAGCTTGATAAATGACGTTATCGTCGCTACAAAGATTATTCGAAACAAGACGACAAAAATACAAAAGGTTTAAGTATCAAAAACATAGGAAACTAACATGAATATCCAATTTATATTATTCTTTATTACATGAAAAATCAAATGTTCATGAAATGAAATGAAATATTATGACAAGTTGAAAATAAGTTACATCACTCCGTGAAACGATCTCATCCGTGAAACGATCTCATCCCACGTCCTTTTATTATTTGAGACAAACACGTAACCGTGAGCTCGAAATCTCAATAACATAGGATACATGTAATATAAATAACAGGATGTAATATAAATAACACCCACCAATCATATGCCAAACAGAAATATATTAATTCTTATATTTATATATATGTGCAAGATAATAATTCATGTTGATCAGCTTAAACCTTATTTCATAACTCTTAGTCTTTATTAAATCTTTTAAGGCTCTTCATGTGTTAATTCACGTAAGTTGATGATATGGAAGGAGTTACCACAGCAATTCAATATAGTTATGTAATATGACCGTACTAGAATTAACCGTCCTGGGTCAGTACTAGAAATAATTAAACAGGTTTAATGATCTCTACAGCTGACCCAGGACGGTTAATTCTAACCAAACACGGTCAACTTTTAATGTCGTTGCGTGCACGGTAATTCTCCCAATCATTGATAATTACAGAGATTTCTTCTTAATCAGGATTCAGAATTTTCAGAAACGTAACATGAAATTAATATTATTAATTTCATGTATAAAAGGTGACTACCATGACGTTTCATGATTTCAGGTAAAATCATCTTCAACTATATTCAGGGTTATCTAGAAATTTTTCCCCCACATGTTATTCAGGCCAAGTAATCTTATAACATTTTCATAGTTTAATTTTGTTGCAAAATATAATCTCTAGCATACAGAAATCACCCAACAGGAACAAATAAAAAGGACATATAATCTCTACATATTGCATCGTTATTATTATATTATGTGAATTATTTAATAATAGATAAAAGGATATTTTATATCAGGTACACAGACAGACAATCACGCAGATTAGGAGTTCACACAATCACACACCCGTATTTATTAAATTTAAGTTAATGATATATGTTATCTCGTCATGATTGAAATCCAAAATTAATCTGAAGCCTTAATCCTACTGTTGTGTAACGTCTGTACCTACATAATTAGATAAGTGAACCTAACAATATAATCACAAATAAAGTATAACATATGTGTATCTCATATATACACCACATATGTCATTGCTAGCACATAATGGTTAATTGTAACCATTATAGTTTAATAAAAGGGGAAATATTCCCCTTCTCCGTGCTGTACAAGTCAAAGGAAGAAATAGAAGTTCATGGAAAAATGCAGGCAGGTTTAGCCGAGGAAGGACGCAGACGAAGGCCGAGGATCAATCGCCGGTTGATAGGGAGTCTCGGCGAGGTCGAGGAAGGCCGGGGAAGGTCAGAAAAAAGGTCGAGGAAGACTGAGAAGTGAGCAAAGGGAGCCGTTATCGAGTGAAGGCCGTCGTCGTCGGACGAAGATGGTCGAACTCCGATCTTTCTTGGTGTTTTTCGGCGTTGTAGTGGTCGACAGTGGTTGGGAACAGGTCATTGAGGTCGGGGATAGTCAGAATCCGGCCAATCGAAACCCAGTCGCGGTATTTCCCGGTTGATTACAGCGAGACAGAAAGTTTTCCGAAGAAATGCGATAACAATTCGATAATGTTATAGGAAGACGAAGAAGGCAAAAGCACTTGTGCTTAAGTTCGATGTGAAACTAACGTGAATTTGGAATCAATATATAGAGAAGGTTGTTACGATAACCACGAGAGTGGTTATCGGTTTGTTCGAGGGTTTAAATAATTTCAAATTAATCTAATCGTTTTAAAATCCCTAAAAATCCTCGCATATCAAATTTAAACTCACAATATCTTATGAAAATAAATAACGATCTGATATCATTAAAGACGATTAAATATATTATGTACGTTTATAATTATACAAAATTTTGGGACAATATAGGGGAGCCCCCATTAATAAGCTAAGGACCTTATTCTAATCGCTACTTTGCCTACTACCCGGTATTCTTTGAGTTTGATGTGGGAGTTTCAGTGGCCTATTGCACACTGAAGGCTTGATATGTGGAAACTCGTGAGGAAGCTACCATCATTTGTACAGGATCCCGTACCTATTGTAGTTAGGCTTTTTTAAAGAGGTACATAATATCTCTCTGGGTTGTATCTCTCTTGTACTCCACCGTCTTATACGTTGCTACCTTAGTGGAGGGGCTTTAAATAATGAAAAATAACATGTATCGCAAAGACGGAGTAGGGAATCCGATTTTACACCTTGTTCTATTCCTTCAGGAATTTAAGGCTGTGAAAGAGAGACTAGAAAGACTGATCGAGATCGATCTATTCGTAGCACGACTTTTGTATATAGCCATAAGGCTGATCTAGTGGTACCAATCCCTCGTAAAAGTGCATCAACTAAGGAGTTAAACGAAGGAGTGGACTACTATCCAAGACAAAAATATGATCGCAAAAGAAGATTCCATTGTCTTAGTTGGATCTATAAGACCCCTTGTTCTTCCCGAAAGCGTGCCAATCCTTATGTTGTGCGGAGTTGAGCATTTTCTATTCGCTAGGATAAAGCTTTTCCTCTGCAGGGGTCTTATGCAGTAAACCCCCTACGGGTGGTCGTCCGTTGTCGTAAAGTAGTCTCCTTGAAGTTTTCGGGAATAGGGGTAGTCTTGTACGTAAGGATGACATTTGTGGTCGAACACGCCCAACTTAACTAAGAAGAACCGAACCTGACAGACACATCTTTTTCCTTTTTCTTTTTTT
>JAOVYX010018609.1:0-19863 GCA_035668315.1 Drosera spatulata
GAATCAATTCACGAAATCCTCCGCTAGCAACGCCACCACCTTCCAACTATTAAATGAGCAAGATGATGTAGTATAAGAAAAGTTTGTAGCAAGATATTAGGTAGAGAAAATAAAAATGGATAAGTGACAACAAGAAGCAATACAGAAAGTACACTCAGAAAATAATAGAATTACTGACACATTAGGCAAAACACCACGAAGCACAAGCCCATGAAGCATTCAAGGACACTTCTACTGGAGTGGAGTCCAAATCAATAACAATTTCAACAGACATCCCAATTATAACAGCCTAAGAATCTTACCGAGAATGCATTATACTCCCTCCGTCCCATAATTTTTGCAACAGCGTGTATTTCAGGAGATCAGAGAACAACCGAATTATCAAGTTAAACTATTAAAGAGATCATGGCAGCTTAAGCAAGCCAGTTTTAAGGTGGCATTAAAAAGAAAAAAGAAACAGAAATATCAGCTGTAAGAGATACTTTTTCAGTTTTAAGGTGTTCATCTTCACACCTAAGACACTGGCATTTTGATCATGAGACGAATTATTGAACAGAATGCCATGACACAAAATTGTCAGGACTAAAAACATAACGACATTTAACTCCGGCTTTCCATCACTATAAAAGCAAGGTAAACAAGAGTATGCCCTGTGCGGCTGTGCCCACCTCTCTCCCAGCAGGCTGCTGCAATGAATGTGTTATATCAGCTACCTGCCAGAAAGAGGTCAAGCAGTCAGTCCAGATATGGAGAACAATTCCTTCAAGATTTCTAGCTCGAAAACTGTGCTATGTTATATGGGAATAGTGCCTGTTCTAGAAATGATAAGTCCTCAATGATATGCACATAAAAATAGAGTTAGGAAACTTAGAATTATATCAACAGTTTTCCTGTGAAGGATTTAAAATCCATCATTCTTAGGGTTATTACTCTATCCGTTTCCCTTGCATCAAAAGATTAAGATGTAACTACTAACTACCACTATGACACATGAATAACATCATGAATAGAGTAGATTAGCTGGTGAATTTGATAAACTATGAAGGATCATTTTCCCATAGATCATGAAAACATGGCCAGCTTGTGCAAGGAGAATAATAATTTACGACAAAGGATATAGGTATGCACTTACAACAGGACAGTTAGCTTTCCTCATCCATTCCAAATTGCGTGGGTCAACAATCAAGTCATCTGCAAGCCAGAGGTACACGTGATTAGAAAAAAAAAAAAAAAAAAAGACCGCAAAAATAAAGCATTTCTTTTCTTTTCGTTCTTTCTTTCTTTATTTTCAGTAGAATTGACAGTGAAAGTTTTATATATGATTGTATTCCTTGTCACACTAAAGGCTAGCAAACAAGAAACATCACCCAGTGGCTTCTGAGATATAAAGTGACACTATAAGCAACTCACGGTATCCAAACATAGTTCCTCTCTCACAAACCATGACATTTTCATTTCCAGCCAGTCGGACCTTTTCAGCAGAGTTAACCATGACCTGCATATTACCATCATAAGTAACAACACAATTACACAACTCTCAGAGAAGTAAAGATTTAAGATGATGCTAAACACTCCCTTCGGCATTTAAATATTCAACTTAAAAAAAAAAATGGAAAACACTCACAGTAGGAGCGCAAAATTGGCCTTTCTTAATGTTCACAATCTTTCCAGTTTTTGCAGCTGCTACTAGTAAATCTGTCTACAATCAACAAGTACCCATTGTACGAATCTTTTAATAGAAGGAAAGAGAATAGAGTTCAATACACTAACATGATAAAGTAAGTTCAGTGGGACCTGGCGACACAAGAACGCAGGAATCTGTATAATATCAACCACCTTGCCGACTGCTTCACACTGTTAATCGAGAGACAAGTGAAGAATAAAATCAGAACTGGTTCTGATATACGTACTAGATATGCAGAACTATTGTCTCTGTAAATCTGATTACAAGGATTTCCCAACCTGCTTCGAAGTGACACAGTTACTTGGCTTAAACATGTTACAAAACACCCACAAAAAAAAAAAAAAAAACAAAACTACTTCCCTTTGGAATTTCAGGAAAATACTGCTTGATGAGGCAGGGTTCAGAAGATAGAACACCAAATACCCATCTAGCCCATTGTGGTAACACATACACCAAAAGGAAACTACAGAGATAGAATACACCCAATCAACAAAAGGAAAATAAGAGACTAGATCTCAAGAAAAGCGGCGTGAAGAGGATACATCACACTTACCTGACTACTCTCATGTACATCAGTTATTATGGGGATATCGTGTGCCAGTTTCACCTTCTCAAGGATCTACAGTCAAACGAAGAAAGGGAATCAACACACTCACTATGAAAAGACTACAACGAAACAAGCCTTTGCCACGCGAAATGGGGTCAACTATATGAATACAAAGACGCCATCCTCCTTTATCTTGTGTAATATCCTCAGTGAGATTGTGACGGGCTATCTCATAATTTAACGTAACTGTGAAAATACTCGTTAGACAAAATTAAAAAGGCCTAAATATTCGAGGTCGACATATGAAGCAATTTCTTCTCCCATCGCGTACTAGCTAGCTGAAAAAGAATGTTTGCTCCCATTTACAACAGTCTGTATAAATCCTCTCAAAACTTTATCACAATCACCACACTCCCTGTCTCATCATTGGTTTCTATTAGCCCTCATAATCCGTACATCATTGAAGTCCAATAACTAAGAAAATCTCCCATCACAATGCGACTTCCACGTAACGATGGCTAGCAAAAATGCTTAGTTCATTCCTATCGGGCTCAACTAAATAAGTTCAAAGCTAGAACAAACTTTGATATCCGACTATACTGAGATATGAATAAACAAAGGCTGTTCATAGTTAGTGAAGAACACGATCAATGCAACGTAACACAAGGAGATTTTACCTTCAAGCCTTGTTCCATTCCAGGACCCCTAAACGACTTCGAAGACGTCCGATTCGCCTTGTCGAAACTCGACTTAAACACCAACGGCAATCCAACCCTAACAACAAAATACACCAAAACCACAACAAATCACATCATCATCACCACAATCAAAACTCTCACATTTCATTTCAATCGACACAGATATCGAAATCGTCTCACCTGGACGCGATCGCCTTGATGTGACCGGCCATCCGCATCACATGATCTTCCGATTCGATCACGTTCGGTCCTGCTAACAGGAAAAACGGATCCGCCGCCTGCTCGAAATCAGATCGATCGAATCAGGCAGTAAAATGCAGCGAAGCAGAGATGAGAGTTGAGAGGTGAGTGTATTTGTACCTTGAGGTTGTTGTACAGCAATGTCGATGATGATGTTAACTCCATTGTCGATTGGATTTGATTTTCGATTGGATTGAAGGGAAGAGATGAGGAGAGAGAGGAGAAACGTCGGTGAAGGAATCGAAGAAGAATTGTCAGCGATTAGAGGACATTGGTGTGAGATACTCTGAATTTTTTTCTAATTTTTTATTAAAAAGAGGAGATTCGTTGTTAACAACATAATCATATTCTAATGATATAAATTTTTCTAACCTTTTTTTATTTTTAAAATTCTATAATTATTTATTATTTATTATTTTTTCTCAATAATATATCATATTCCTTTTGTCCAAATATATTACTAGAGTTATTGTAAAAAAAATATATCACATCATTATTATTTAAAAAAATATTCTAACACATATTATTATTATTATTTTTATAAAAATCACATTATTATTATTTTTATTTATATATTTTATTGTTTTATTTTTATAGATTTTTTATTTTATTTTTATCACATCTGATATGAATGCTCTAATTTAAAAAAAAATCTGTTTATGAACTAGAGTTATCGGTCTATGACATGTGTCACAGAAATTGATTGTCTACTTGATTGTTACAGAAAATATATAATGTTTTATGATGATTTTTGTGTTAAATGACCTTTGGAGCTTCTTATGATTGATAAGTTAAATTTCATCTAACATAAATAATATTTTTTTGTATTATAATAAGTATAATATTTGTTTTTTTATGTTTAATAATAATTATAATATTATCTTATCTTATTTGATAAGTTTTTATCTAAAAAAATATAAAATCAATTATAATATATCCATTATCTTCTCTGATAATTCTTACAATAAGCTTCACCATCATAAAAAAATATTATTTTTTATCAATTCCTATAAAAATTCAACCTACACATAAAATCAGATGTCGATCAATTTCTTGTATTACCTTTATCCCATAAAAATTATAATATTGGTTTAGATAATCGATAAAATTATTCAAGGTATAAAAAATCATGAAAAAATAATGATAATTTAATTGATATATTTCGATCTTGAGCGTAATTTTTTTATTTTGTTAAGACGAATAATAAAAATTTTTAAAATATATATTAAATAATATAAAAATAATATAATATATTTTAATAGAATGAAGGGAATATTTATATAAGAGGAATGGAGTATTATTACGCGCCTCATCTAGAATAAAATTGCGTTGGCGATATTAAACCATTGCAAAATAGACGTGACGGGCGGTTATATTTTCTCTACTCGTAGCCAGGGCACACTCCTCCAAACCCCACCGCGTCTCCTCCTTGACACACCGCCGCCGCCGCAGCACCACCTCTCCTCTCCCTCCCCAGACCCCCCAAATCTACGATTCCTCAACCCTCAGCTCTCCAACCATGGTACTCTCTCCTCTCATTCTTCCCCTTCACTCCTTTCGATTCCAATTTCGATAATTTAGGGTTTCATTGTGTGCTGAATTTGATTGATTTTGTGTTTTTTCTTTTTCAGCCGCAAGGGGATTATATAGAGCAACACAGGAAGAGACACGGGTACAGACTCGAACACTTCGAGCGCGAACGGAAACAGATTGCCCGCGAGCCTCATAAGAGGTCGCAGCATGCCCAGACGGTCTGTTTGTTTCTTTTTTGATTGATTGTGTTTGGAGGGGTTTTGTGGGTCGTGAGTTGGGTTTTTTTTTGGTTCGGATGAGTATTGATATTGATAATGTGTTGATGGGTTTGGGTTTTGTGGGGAAATTAGGTTTTGGATGGTAAGGCGAAGAGGTATGCGCGTCAGCGGTTTGCGGAGAAGGCTCAGATGAAGAAAACGTAAGCAACCGCGACATGGTTCTTGTTATTGCATTTGGTTGTGTGAGGATTATCGTTTCTTTTTGCCGTTGTATTGTTTCTTTTTGTGTCTCATATGAATGTATTCGCTTGAAGAAAGTGGTGGCAAATTGGCAGTTCATTTTAACTTGTTCTTCAGTGCCTGTTGAAAATTAGTACTATCTAGATTCTAGGATCTTGCTATCCAAGGGTCTGATTGGAAAAGTATCATTTGTATTTCAAACATAGGCTGAGTCCTCGTTTTATCCTCGATTCTTCTCCTTGGTACTTTGGTTAAGCTTCATTTTAATAACTATCAAGCATTTAACAGGTTGAAAATGCATGAGTCATCAAGTTGGCGCAAAGTTGATGATGAGGTGCATGAGGGAGCTATTCCTTCGTATTTGCTTGATCGTGAACAAACAACAAGAGCAAAGGTGTGTGCATACGACTCAAGTTTTTCTAGTGTATTCATTGCTTGGCAACTACTTTCATTGATGTGCTACTGGTTTCCTGTTGGTCGCTAGGAATTCTGAGGAAAACCTTGGAAGAATATTAACTCCCATTTTACTAAGCAGAGCAGACGAAGTTAGTTGATAAGCATTAGATTGTGTCTTTTTGTTTGTATTCTATGTATGTCTGATGTATTCCATTTTTTTTTTTTTTTTACAGATAATAAGCAACTCGATAAAGCAAAAGAGGAAATAGAAAGCTGGAAAATGGGAAGTGCCTCTACCTAAGGTATGCCTTAACCTTTTTCTTTTCAATGTATGCTCTTGTCGATATTTCTCTCTATTTTACTTGTTCCCTTGAATTTCATTTGCTTGTGGAACTTGTCACAGGTTGTCATCAGTAAGTGGGAAAATGATTGACCAGTAGTTAGTTCCTTTTTCACGCCACTTACTTGCATTGTGTTGCTAAATTATCGAAATCTATTTTGCTCTCCAGGTTAGGCCTGTAGCTGAGGATGAAATGTTCAGAGTGATAAGATCGGGAAAACGGAAGAGTAAGTATGTTTAACAAGTCTATACCCCTGCTGGTGGTTGCGTATGTTACTTAGGTGTTCATGATCGTTGTGAGATTTTTGTCAAGTTCTCAGTAAAGCATGTTAATACTCCTCTTTTCTTTCTTTCTTTCCCCCTTTTTTTTCTTTTTGGGAGTTTTATGTAAGCTGATTGCTGCAGGCTTTAGCTTTTATGTACTCTGGTAAAAGGCCAGCCAGTTTCTATATTAAATCTGAGGTTGTAACCTCAAAACCATGGATTCTATGAACTAGCTAAGGAAGAGCATCAAATGGAAGTTACGGGAGTGACAATTTAAAGTGTTGGTTAGGCCTACAGTGTTATATTTCTCCCAAATGTTTGAGATGGTTGTCACATCTTGAGTTAGCCGTAGTCTGCTGTAATTCTGTTGTGAGATGGCCATTTCATCTTGAGTAGTTCTCTCGGCATTCGAATTCTCAGATTTAACGGCAGAGATATGTTGGTGTTCATGTACTCAAATATGTTCTGCAACCAGCTATAGATGTGATCTGATGTGTAATTGACTAACTGATTTATTTGGTGCAGCGAAGCAATGGAAAAGGATGATCACCAAAGTTGCCTTCGTGGGACCCAGCTTCCCTAGGAAACCACCAAAGTATGAACGGCTCATACGTCCATCTGGATTGCGGTTTACCAAAGCCCATGTGACGCACCTGAACTCAAGTGTACCTTCAATCTCGAGATTATCGGGGTGAAGAAGAACCCAAATGGTCCAATGTATTCTTCTCTTGGCGTGATAACCAAGGGAACTATAATAGAGGTAATCTTATATATTTTTGCCCTCTTGGAACTCAAACATCTCGAGTTGAGTTTCAGGTTTTTTTAAAATGTATTTTTCCTTTACTTATTTTGGAACACATTGTCTGGACCAAAATTTGATATGTATAGAGGAACTTCTCCGGATATCATCTCCTCAGTGTATCTTGTCTTGATAATGAATCTTATGGGCTGTGTCAAATTTTGCTCTAGGTGTGTCAAGTCTAGTTTCGAATATATAAAATTTTGCCCTTGTACAATTCTGAAGTTCATCATGTTTAAAAATACAGGTCAATGTCAGTGAACTTGGTCTCGTCACTCCAGCTGGGAAGGTCGTATGGGGTGAGTTTTCTTCAAAAAATGTTCATCGGCTGCATTCCATTTCTGGCCTGTGACTACAGTTTAGATTTGATTTCTTTCCCTATTTGAATGCAGGAAAATACGCCCAAGTGACAAATAACCCTGAGAATGATGGTTGCATCAATGCCGTTTTGCTTGTTTGAGCAGTTGCCTAGGACAATGGGGCAACTACATCTCAATTGTTTTAGTTCAACTAGAGCCTGATGAGTTGGGCTCGTTAGAGTAGCTCCTGACTTCTGTGCCTTTCTTGGAGCAGCCGGTTTTTCTGTATCGCTTTTGGATGTCCAAGTTTGGTGAGCAATGAATCATTTTCAGTTTTGTAAGACTATTGTATCGTACAACCAACTTGGATGAGCCTGTACTTCTTCAGCTACATTATACGAGTTCTAGTTATGTATCCGTTTTTGCTCCTAATACAATAGAATGCTATATCTTCAGGTGGAACTTTTCTTTAACTTACTCAGGAGTTGGAAGTTTGTGTCTAATTACTGATTGCGAGCAATATGCCATGCAGCTTGAGCAGTTGCTGAACACTATTTTTGCTGTGATTAGTATTGGAATCGCCTCTTTCGGTGTCTGTGGTCAGAGGAAGACCTGTCTTATTGGAGAAAGTGTTCGTTTGCAATGAGATATTGCACGAGTTGCTGATTCTTGTCTTTTCTTTCATGTATAGTCACATTACTGGTGTCGAGGCTCCCTGTGTGAGTTTCTAATTGGTTCGTGTCTGCAAGTGACATTCTCCTCTCTTATTGGATCCTTTCGGTAACCGTAGTGAGTGATGCTGTAGTCCGTAGATTGTAGATGGTGTGCACGGCTCACGAGCACTAGCTGCACTACAAGCATAAGTCTTATCAATCATGAATAACTTTTCGCTGCACAAATGCATGACGATCTGAAGTTGTGGCGAAAATTTGGTAAAGCTTCGTTCTTCCGGCATGGCCATTGTGTTTACATTCTCCTGTACCTGTTTTTGAGGAGTAACGCTGGAACACGCTCTTATGTGATTACGGTGTGCCTGCTTTTTTATGTGATTACGGCCTAAAGACCCTCTTAGAACTTAACCCAGTAGTGATGTGCATACTTGTGAACTTGATTAGTGTGCTAACCATGCCTCCCCGCGTGGTGTATCCATCTCTTCTCAACAAGCGCTTAGGCGTGAAAATGTTTATTGGAGAATTAGTTGCCGAACAACTTGCCAACTATGAACTGAAACCGATAGACATGATTATGTATTCATCAAGTTCTGGACCCTTACCAGATTCCCGAAGCACCGAAAAGCTTTCAGGCATGACCATTGCTGATTGTTACTCAATCTTGGACGTCACATTAAAGGCTTTGGTAAGCTCCAATCCAAATACGAAGCACAAACATCGCTTCCAAGAATATGCGTGAAAACCGGATTTAGCGACACCCGAATAGCCGACACCATCATATACCTGTACCATTTACCGTCACTGTAAGTTGTATTATGCCAAAATCTCAAAAAAGTTAATTAAATCTGTAAAGTTTATTGATCTGATCTGGTAGGAATATGAGGAATATCACATTCAATACCAACAAAGGATAACAAAAAGTCAAATAAATTCCAATCAGCTCCTTTATAAATTGGGAAAGGGTGTTCTCTTTTACATATTAAACATATACCACTAAGGTTTCCAAATACGACAGCTCTTCAAGGCACCTTGCTGTTTCTTGACAGCTGAAAATGGAAATGGAAAAGAAATCACTGCCTCATAGCAAAGCAGAAGCCATGGCTGCAACCAGTGATGAAGAGATCACTTCTGTTGATTGGAGAGGCAGACCCTCCAATCCCGCCCGTCATGGTGGAATGAAAGCGGCTGCTTTCGTTCTTGGTAACGCCATTTCTCGTCATACATACCACCCTCCCTCCACCCTCGTTATTCTGTTATTGTTTTTTTTTTTTTTTTTTTTTTCATTCTGTTTGGTCCATTGATCAAACATTAATGTCAAGAATGTCTATGTAACATAACACGAGTGCATAGTAGTACTCCGCCTTTTCAGATCTTGCTGTAAGCAGGAGTCATTGTCCCATTGATATTGAATCCGATTAGTGTGTTATTTAGATTTGACACTAATTAAAATGTTGTATGGTGTCTCGATTTTGGCAGGGCTTCAGTCATTTGAGATAATGGCGATAGCAGCAGTGGGGAACAACCTGATAACATATGTGATCAATGAGATGCACTTTCCCTTGTCCAAGTCTGCTAACGTAGTCACAAACTTCATTGGCACCATTTTCCTTGTCTCGCTTTTTGGCGGCTACCTATCCGATTCCTATCTCGGGAGCTTTTGGACCATGCTCATCTTCGGCTTCGTCGAGCTTTCAGTACTAATCCATAACACACACACTCTTTCTTATTTATTCCTACTCTCTGAAAAAAGTTATACCCAGTGTCAAAGACTCTCATTTACAAACACCTGTTGATAATTTTTTTGTTTATGGTCATTGTTAGGGATTCATTTTGCTCGCGGTGCAAGCTCATGTACCTCAACTAAAGCCACCAAAATGCAACATAATGCAAGATCAAAGCCATTGTGAGGAAGCCAAGGGAATCAAAGCGATGATCTTCTTTGTTGCACTGTACTTGGTTGCATTAGGAAGTGGTTGTGTGAAACCAAACATGATAGCTCATGGAGCTGATCAATTCATGATCAGGGGTAACGCCGAGCAGTCTAAGAAGTTATCGACGTACTTCAACTTTGCATACTTGGCGTTCTCTATTGGAGAGCTCGTCGCCCTCACGGTTCTCGTCTGGGTGCAGACTCATTCGGGGATGGATATCGGATTCGGGATCTCGGCTTGTGTCATGGGTTTGGGGTTGATCACATTGGTCTTTGGCACTCCTTATTACAGGAACAAGCGCCCTCAGGGAAGCATATTCACTCCTATTGTTCAGGTAACATTATTCATAATCCAAGTAGAAAACTGGAACACTGAGGCACGTTTGATTATGAGAAATCAATTTGAGAGCTAGAGGGATTGACGAAGTCCAGATTCATCCATGAATCTCTTCGAAGTTTTTAGCTTGTTTATATCAGTAGATCACTATTTACACAATGAAAGAGTGTGCTTATTCAGTCGTTATCTATTAGTTTATCGTGGATGTCACAGTTGATTTAACGATTCTTTCTCTATTAAAAAACACCTACAATAATACCTATTGAAATTTGCAGCTTCGCCAATAATTTGGGAATCTTGTACATATCTTTGGATCATGACCATTATCCACCGTCAAATTTGTTCCCCAGTGTTCTCTAATTGTCATTTAGAGACTAAATTAATCAAAACTATCATAGTTAGACACATGGGTTGTGATATGATGGATAAGAAAAACTTTTTGCTTTGTCCTGATAATGTTGTTAGCTTTTGGTTTGGGATAAGATTATTCAATTTTTTGTCCCCTTGATTTGCAGGTTTTTGTGGCTGCATTTGTAAAGAGAAAGCAAAAAAGAGGAACCATTAACAGTCTCCCATTTTCTGACAATTCTCATGGTCTGCTTCCCACTAACAGATTCAGGTACTTTAGAAACTAAAATGAGTCCTTCGCCTTATAACAAGGAATCAACTCGATATGTTAAATAAGGTAAGTTTTGATTTAAATTTCAAATCATTAATAAATAAAGAAGCATTAACTTATGATATACAACCCTTCACATCATATAATAAAGGATTCGACATCCCCGAGGATATCAGGGTAAAATCCATAATTATGTTTCCTACAACACTAAGTCATTAGCTGATAGTACCGTATCGATAATGAGCTTCGACGTTTCGATTTCAGGTTGCTTGACAAGGCAAGCATCAAGGTCGAAGGTGTTAACCAAGAAAACGAAGGACCATGGAGGCTTTGCACAATCACCCAAGTTGAGCAAGTGAAAATACTTGTTTCACTTCTTCCCATCATCGCATGTACCATTGTGTTCAACACCATTCTTGCACAACTCCAAACATTCTCAGTTCAACAAGGAGCTCAAATGAACACCAAACTGACCAAACATTTCAATGTCCCGCCGGCCTCGCTCCAGGCCATCCCGTACATCCTCTTCCTAGTCCTCGTCCCTCTATATGACAAACTATTCGTACCCTTTGCGAGGAAGATCACGGGACATGAGTCAGGCATCTCGCCTCTTCAGAGGATAGGATGCGGCCTCTTCACCGCCACTTTCTCCATGGTAGCTGCAGCGATCATGGAGAGAAAGAGGAGGGATTCCGCTGTTCACTTAAATGACAAATTATCTATATTTTGGATCACACCACAGTTCCTGATCTTTGGTGTTTCGGAGATGCTGACCGCTGTTGGTCTCATTGAGTTCTTTTACAAGCAACCCTTGAAGGGAATGCAGGCATTCTCAACGGCAATCACATACTGTTCTTACTCGTTTGGTTTCTACCTGAGCAGCGTGTTGGTCTCCGTAATGAACAAGATCAGCAGCTCAACCGGGTCGTCGAGAACTGGAGGCTGGCTCAGTGACAATGACCTGAATATGGACAGACTGGATCTGTTTTACTGGGTGCTAGCAGGGCTTAGCTTTATCAACTTCTTCAACTATCTGTTTTGGGCTCATTGGTACTCGTACAATCCTTCGATGTTCCAAAAGCTTGTTTCACCTGTGGATTTGAGTCATAATGGAGTTTAGCACATCGAAAGATAATTGCTACAACAGATGCATATCAGAAGCAGACCATGTAAGTATCATCTGATTCATAAAGCTAGGAAGGAGAAAATATAGGCAAAAACTATATAAGTTGTTAGAATGATGCAGGAAGCACCTTTCATCTGGACAGAAACAATAAGTTGTGTTATTTGTTAAGATGCAAACAATATCAGAACATATAAGTTTCTCAAAATAGTATCAGAACAGATATGACAATAAATTAGGGGTTTAAATCATATTTAAATCCTATAACCCCCTACAAATCCAGCACAACATATAAAAAGGACCAAGACACCATCCGCTTTATATCCAAAGGAGATTTGTGTAAGCAGACATGCCAATCAAGATATGCCATAAGCCACAAAGCTCGACCTCGTGGTAGAATATGTTCTTTCGACTACGAAAAAACTTCGAAAATCAAACCGGCCCACTTAGATCATACATGTACTTCAAACCTCAAGTGTGCAATCCGATAGTACAACTCTTGTCCAAAACAAAATCTCAAAATCTAACACTTTCCTGCCTGTTTGGATTTCAAATGATGCCCAAGTCCATGTTCCATTGACATGAAAGGTTTCTATCCCACTTAAAAAGGCAACTACAAAAAGTGGAATCTTTTTTGGCATCCTATAAAAGGAAAATGTGAAAGCTAACAAGTAGCTGAATTATGTCACATCAACTATTTAAAAACTTCATCATCAATATCTAAATGGAGAGAAAAAAGGGTTGAGGCACATTGTGTAGATACTAGAAGAACTAATATGTATGGTTGATGACTATCCACCATTCTTTTTTTTCCCACCTTTTCTCTAACTTCACATCATTGTTCTTTCCTACCCACATTCCATCTCCATGTGACAAATGAGAGAAAGCATCTACTTGGAGACAATAACCACACCTTGAAAAGCAATGGTAAGGATAATGATTCATGTTCAATGCACCAATAAAAGAGTGTCATATTATTGATGTTGATAATGGCTACTTTCTCCGTCCCAAACAACACTTATCTATTTAAACCGTCTCAAAATATAAACAATAGATCCTATTTAGTAACTTTTTCACCTAAAAAACAACAAAACGATCACCATCCATTATAATACACTACACTATCTTCTCTCATAACTATTATAATAAACCTTACCACCAATATAAAAAATATTCTTTCTTCATAAAATTTCATAAAAATTCAACACGCATAAATTCACGCGTCAAGTCAAACCTTCTTATATTATAGGACGGAGGGAATATTATGTTATATGAGAGTGACTCAATTTACTGACAATTTTTACCAAAGTTCATACCCATACACAACATAAAAAATTCACCGACTAGCATCCTTCTTCTGATAAAAATACCGAGACACTACCAATATAGAGGATCTTCTATCATATTCATATAATTTAGATTTTGAAAGAAAGGTGCCCCAAAACAAGTGTTACATCAGGGACACGAGTGCAGATCCTACGACACCCATTGTTCATGGTGTCAATGTCTGTGCTGCTTATTTGACACTTGCGACCACGAAATCAATGCATAATCCATGCTTCAAACCCATAAAGATATTGACATGAGAAGTTTTAAAAACTCGTATATTATTATTGAAGACCTTCTGTCTTCAACCAAAGATTTTGATTGCAAAGAGTCCGGAGCTACTGTGACACCAACACTAAACATTGCTATAAAAGTCAAAAGAAACAACACTTTTGGATGGTGGCAGCAATGAAAAGGTTAGTGGGTTTCATAATGCAACACATTTGCATAGCAAAAAGTGAGAACTTCACATCACTTGCCTAATTGTCTTGCTCCCAGTCAAACCCCACACACAAAAAAAAGACATGTCCGGGACATGTCTTGCTAATGGAGGCAGGGCCAACCCTTCATATTTTCTTCTCCCCCCACTTCAACTCTAATGGCTATGATGATTATTGCAAAAGATTAACCATACAGCTTTGTGGATGAACAATCATGGAAAACTCAACTCATATCAATGGAGGGAAAGTGTACGAAGTCTCCGTAAAATCAGTGACACAATCTACCCTTTTTTATGTTGGCTTTTCAGTTTTGAATTGAGCTGGGATTCGTTCGGGGCACAATCATAGTCACTTATAGTGCGGTGAGGAAGAAAAATGCTAACAAAATATTATTGGGCAGTGCTAAAGCTTTGAACCTGGCTCTAAAGAACTCCAGGGCGCTCGGAGAACAACTTAAATGTGGCTTTTGACGTTTTGATGTTGGCTTTCCCCTTTTGACTTGAGCTGCTTAGTGTGGAATTCATTGGGGGCACAATCATCCTTACGAATCGTGTCGTGTGGAAAAATTCTGAACTAAAGGGCTCAAGATTATTGGACAATGCCAAAGTTGTAGACTTAGCACTAAAAGGCTCTAGGGTGCTCGGAAAGTGGTCAAATCTGAGGCCTAAAAGGATGCCTACATGGTTGTCTAGATTGCCACATAAAAATAAAGCAGAACATCTAGAAAGATCATGACGCAGCGTGAAGCACTAATAGAAAGATCAAAATACACAACTTCGATCTCAAATGTCTTGATCAAACTCCAGAAAACAAGGAACACGGTTCTCTCGAAGGAAAACAATCTGATTATTTTTGAAACCCTAAACATAACAGAATATATAGAGTTTCCTAAAATCTAGGAATATCTAACGACAACAACTTAAATAAGTAGAAATAAAACATGAAAAATCAAAAAACCCAAAACTAATCAAGCTCTAAATAAATCCAAATAAAGCAACATTTAAATATCTAAACTCCCTTCGTCAGATTATACATACGTAACATACCTCGGCTTTTTGGCTAGCTTGATGTCAAGATCAGCCGAAGACTGCAGGTTTCTGCCTTGAGCCCATTATCAGTTGAACCAATGCTAACTCAGCAAGTAAATCTGCCAAAAAGAAGACAACACCACAATGTTGAGCGCAATTGTAGTTTATAATCAAACTTTTTCGACGGTGAGTTTCAATATCATAAGTAAAACTTTAAACACTGGAACGAGAATAGTGGCTCTGCAAGATCAGAATTAACTCATGAGCATTGAAGATTTCATATCCCGGATTTTCTACAAACTAATCAAACAGAAGTATTCATAGCGAGGATATTATTCCGGACTTCGGGTCAGCAAAAGGACACTATGGTACTTTCAAAATGAAGGTCACAAACAAGATACATATCGTTTTTTCTTTTCCATTTTGCATAAAGCTACAGTGCTGAAGAGCTTATTCCTCAGATTCAATGCTGTCGATATTGCCCCCCTTGAGGTGCAAGTGCTTTTCTCGCTTCTGGAAATCCGTCAAACCCTTTCCACTTCCCACCACGCCAACCTTGCCCGTAGGGTCATCAGGAGATTTGAAGATGCTCTCCCGCTTCCTGCCCGAGAAAAAACCAACCTGTGAGCAAAAGGCAAATCATAAACTAGTCAGATATCATTTCAAAATCAGAATTTCTGTACCAGAAAAATCAACTGTAAGAAGTTATGTGTTAAAAGAACAATAAAGCTCTCCTTCAACAGTCTTCTAGTGATCTGAATTTCTGTTGAAAGACTACAATGTCTTCAGAATTTCATACAGCAATACACCTTTATTGAGTGAACAAAATCTATTACTTCCATTTGTGCTCTTACAAAACCATCCACACCACTCTACAAACTTTCCCTCTCCGCCATGCGTGTTGAAAGCCTTAAGCATTACTGAAAATCTGCCATTAGCTTCTGCTTTCCACCCTGCAGCCCGAAGAAGTTCAAGATACTCATCCAGTACCTTAAGCATGGACTACCAAACTCATCTACGGGATTCCATTGAATCCAAAGATTCTAGAGACACTTAAAGGTTCTTGATTTCTTGTATGAAAGAGAGTTACAACTTGCAACCAAAGCTATATACCATGGACCATTATCGAGACACTTGTAGGAACATGTAGAGTGCAAACGCATCATAATGAGAAAGCTATAAAAAACAGGGTTGAAGAAAATTTTCTAGAAACAAAAACAGGAGAAATTCATGCACGAAATGAAAGGCTATAAAAAAAGAAAAAAGAATAGCCTCGAAGTAAATGGCTATGCTAACTAAGAAAGAGATAAGGGTCAATGCCATCGAGATAATGAATCAGAAAGAAAATCGAGTTTCAAGTGAAGGTTCAAATACCATAGATAATCTAGCTGATCGTGTCTATCTATAATGATAGAAAAAGCGAATACTTTCTCACGATTCATCCACTTAATAATTTATAATTTATAATTTTTGAAATGGTTTTGAGAGAGGATAAAACAGAGACCCATATTGAAATCCACCAAGAGATCATACTCAAATAAATCATCAAGAACTAAGATGACTCAGATATATATAAGATTCTGCATCCAAAGTCTTTGGGGCAGTAAAGGCTATAAAAAAAATGACTGGGATATTTTAGGAACTCTCAAGAAAATATTGATAATTGCTGTGATACAAGTGGGGAAAAAATAATCTGGTTCCTGAAACTACAAAAGAGATTCCTGCCACGCAAAAGGAAAGTCAGAAAAATTAGCTACCTTTTTTGTACGGCCTTTTGTATTCTGGAACTCCTGCCATGCATTTTGCCGTTTATTTTGTGTCACCTCCTTTTCTTCAAGCCGTGCCTTTGATTTAAATGCATGTATTTTCTTACGCTTTGCAGCTTTCTGCAAATCAAATAGAAAAACAATCACATCCTATGCAAAAAGCCTTTTCTTTTCTTGAAAAAAAAGCCACGAGTTTCGACAATGACCAGACCATTGACAGAAACAGTCGAGACCTTACGAAATTCCAAGAGACATCAGATTTTGTTTTTTTATCAATACAAGTAACAAAGAAAATGTTGAACAGGATGCGAATTCATGGTCAGATCTCAAAAGATTGTGAGCATGTTGTCTCGACAAATACTACATCCAACATGTAATCAAAACAAATAAACCAAAATCTATAAACAAAACGACCATGTGCTTCCTACCAGCTTCTACAAGATGATACATAGGGAACACAAAAGGATAATCATAACTGGGGTAAGCAAACACCTTGTTCGGCCCCAATGCATCACACTAAGGAAAGAAGTAATACAGTGTTGCTTACCACATCCTCAGGGTCATCTGGATTTATACGAAGTTTGGCTGGTAGGCTTCGTGATTGAAAACCAACAGCTGCAGCCTGAGCAATCTTACGTTTGAGGGCTTGTCTAGTAGCTTCAGCTTGTCTTTCAGCTTCCAAAATGGCATTACCTGCCCCATCATCAATTGGTCTAATGTTTGCAGGATCCACCTGATAATAAGCAAACAATTAAGTATTCATATTTACAAATGAAAGGTTGAGATCCACCCTTTTTATTATCCACCATCTATCCTCTCTGCCTCTCAGTAATTGCTAATCCTCTTTCCCGATGTTTCTACCTCTATTCGAACCCTATTTTCTCGTAACCACTCCTCGTCCTCATTCTTATACCTATTTGTGTTCTTTGACGATACTGTGGAGCCCACTAATGTCGCGAGGGGCCGAGGGCTTATGAAATGCCATATGTCTTGTTAAAACAGAGTAGTACCTCTTCTTTATTTCCCCATCCATCGTACAAAACATAGTAGCCATTCGGAGTAGTATCCACAATGGTCGCATTGTACCTGTGAAGTTAACTGATCATGAACAGAATCAAAATGGTAAAGATAGAGAGGGAAAAACCAGAAGCTTATTAAATTTATCGGCACAATTCTCGCTCACCATTCCCCATCTTCACTATAAACAGCCTGAACTTTCGTCCCAACGTCAAATATTTCATGATGACCTGACGAGTTTGTCTGATCCTGAATAGGGAAGAAGAGAGGGGTGAAACATGTATAAAAAAAAATACTAAAAGAACATCCATTAAGCACTACGTTTTCACAGTCTTCTCTTCGGAATTCGGATAGCTTTCAGCATCAATCTGTTAATATTTGCAATTAACTATCAAAGCCTAAAGCAACCTTCCACAGTTAGTGGAACCTTCTTCATCTAAAATCTCACCAAATCTCGAAAATCTGAAGGCATTACATAGAACCGTAGAAGACTACAAGTATAGTTGGTTTTCTTTTCTTTACTAAGGTTTTCCCTTCTCATTTCATATAAGTGGTGTTGCCAGTATAAAACATCCATCTACATTTGTAGAATCAAGAGTGTTTTACTCAAATGACAAGGGAGTTCAATACGTTAATGATTACAAGTATGAGCTGCTTTAAGAAAAAACAAAAAATATGACTCACTTCCATAGTTAATTAGGCTTCACATAATACTACTGCAGTCATCGGCTGCAAGAAACAAAGAGAAGCAAGGAGAGACGTATGCACATCAACAAGCTCGAAAGGGAAAATGCACAAAAGACTACCACTCTATGTCGGAATGCCCCACTCGCATCGGGGAGCATATGAGATGAATTGTCACTTGTTCCAATGCTAGATGCAAAATTTCCTTTTTGTTTTGCTGTTGCCAAAACTTCTTCTGTTAAAGCAATAACCTGTAAACATCAAATTCACCGTGCATTCTAAATTAGTGTGTTCAGCCATTTAAAAGACAGAGATCAGGAGAATTGACTAAACGTCCAGTTTATGTGACACGTGAGTCAGGAAAAAGTTGATTCCTCAAAATAGTCTCAAAGACTCAAAGTAGATGCAACAAGAGGTCACAAGTTTTCATCTACAACAATATCCTTTGATACGTGTGACCCATCAGAATACAAACATATTATGGATATCACAACCACATGTGAGATTAATCTGAGCAGGTGGAACTTATTTTGTGCATATAAGAAAGATAAAGACAGAGGGGCTGTCTAGAGCTTATTCTCTCTCAAAAAATTAATGAGTAAGAAGCTATATGTACATAAATAATAGAGTCCAAAATATTACTGACTGAAAACAGCAAAAAAAAAAAAAAAAAAAAAAAAAAAAAAAAAAAAAAAACGAGGTTTGACACTCCAAAAAACACTCGAGGAAGCAAAAAATGGGTGACAGCATTTTGGAAGACAATGGAAACTAATAATAGGAAATCAATTCTCAAGAATAAGGCCATATAATCCAAATTAACAAGGAAACCTCCATGATGTCCAGAATTATAGTACATAAAAAAGGAAAATAAACTAGAAAAGAAACAAAACAAGAGAAGGAAACAATGGGTGCGATCATAAGTAGTTGCTATAGGGAAGACCTCTTCAAGCTCCTTTGACGTATCCAAATACTCCGAGTTCCCCGGATCATCAGCTAGCAGCAGTTTCACCTGAACAACGAAAAAACAAAAAAGATGACTAGGATAGAAATCAAGACGGAAAGGGACGGCAATCAAGGAAGAACTTTAAGATCTTTCCCTTCCCCTAAAAAAAATTAACACATTGAAAAGCTAATAAGACAAAAATATTAAACTTGAAGAATAAAAAATGGATGTCAGCCAAAAGTCCACCATCAATTCAAAAGAACCCAGGAGTTTGCAACATACGATTATGGTCGGAACTAGGCATGGCCACGGTTCCGGAACCGTACCCTTAAATAATGGTTCCGGTTCCGGTTTTTGGTTTTGATTTCGGTTTTATTCTTGTTTGTTCCGGTTCCGATACAATTTAATACGTTTTCGTTACTATAAAATATCAAAAAAGTAAATTAAATTTTTTTTATCATAAGTAAGATGGACCTTACATAAAAATTAAAAACTTTCAATTTAAATTAATAAATCTAAGCAAATTATGTCAAGTATCAAACTGGCAAATGCCTTTGCCTATCACACAAAAACTAGCCGTTGGCTTTTTAAAAGAAAATATAGCCGTCAGTATCTTAGTTAATTGGGACCACCAAATAGCCTGCACGTGAGAGAGGGGGGGGGGGGGGGAAGCCCACCAAAATAGCTAATAGTTACCTAGTTAATTTAGTTGGGGCCAAAC
>JAOVYX010018610.1:0-19863 GCA_035668315.1 Drosera spatulata
TAAACCTTTGCCCCTTGCAACTGATCAAAGAGATCATCAATACGTGGCAGTGGATACCAATTTTTGATGGTGATTTTTGTTAAACTTCCGGTAATCTATGCACAACCTCATGCTCCCCGTCTTTCTTCTTGACAAAGAGCACAGGTACGTCCCATGGTGAGACACTTGGTCGGATGTACCCCTTCTCGAGCAAATCCTCCAACTGAGTCTTTAATTCCTTCAACTCTACCGACGCCATACGGTAAGGTGCCTTGGATATAGGATTTGCATCTGGTATTAGTTCAATAGAGAAGTCAACTTCTCTACTGGGTGGCATTCCCGAAACTTCATCCGGAAAGACGTCAGGGTATTCACACACAACTGGAATTTCTGACACCCCTTTCTCTTCCACGACAGGGACGCCTATGTGACACAAGTACCCCTGGCAACCTTTCCTCAGAAGCTTGCTTGCCGTCAAGATAGATACGATTGTCACTTCAGATTTCGATCCCTCCCCGTAGTAGACAAACTTTTCACCCATAGGACTAATGACTCGAACTAACTTCTTATCACAATCTATGGTAGCCCTATATCTTTCTAACCATGACATCCCCATAATTGTATCAAAATCCCCCAAATCAAACACTACAAGATTTATGAGAAAATTTTCACCCCCTATCTCAATTGAACCATAAGACGCTACTTGTCTGCATCCCACAATACCTCCTGTAGGCAACCCGATGTATAGCACACTAGACATGGGTTTCGTCATAATACCGTCCTTTTCAAGAAAAGACTTGGCCACAAAGGATTGAGTTGCACCCGTATAAAAGAGCACACAAGCTGAACGGAAGATAAGTTGAAGATTACCGATCACTACAGCTCCGCCCTGCTGCGTCTCTTGGGGGTTCATTGAATACACCCTTCCAGGTGGGGGTTTGGACTAATTCTCAACTGATCTCGACGCTTGCGCTTTGGACTGACCTGTGGCTGCAGGCCCCTCCGCTGCGTTCCTCATCCGATTGCCTCCCTGGAAGCAAAAACTGGTTTTGTGACCCCTCTTCTCAGGGAAAGCACACAAAATAGAAGGTAGAAAGAGCAATCTGTCCTGAAACCACAGCATTATCAGTTATTCAAACAAGCAAACACGACAGACTAAATATACCCTCTTGTTAACGCTGTGACCTTGACCAAATATGTAAATCCATAACTTCTTTTAGAAGCTTAAAGTCCGGGGTCACTCGAAACAGGGGATCAGTCTGTAACAACGCCCAAGGGTCTCCTGCAGCGAGATATACCACAACCTGATAACCTCACAGGGTTGTCTACGCGTATAAGATGATTAGTCGCAAGTTCTCATCCCTGTACAGTTTAACACATCATTTCACCATCACAGTGTAACAACTCAGTAGGATTAACATGGTTTCTCACCCCTCATGAATTCGTTACTAATTTGTATTGTCATCTCTTGCATGACTTATTATCGAGATCACCATGAATTAATCCAACCCTTTTTACCATTTCCGTATGCCAGCATGCATTAGTTTAGCAGCTGACACCTACCATCAACCCATATCATAAACATTTATCGGATAACGATGCATAATCAACACACACCAGAGCGCACGGAGTAAAATAACCCATCACGCAATAATATACAACTTAGTATATTAACATGTATTGCAAACTAAATCAGTAATCTAAACGTTACCTCTTTAACTTGTACTTGGTTGGTTTACTTTAAGTCGTGAGGAATCGGATTACGTCTCAGTTTCTGCATAATATAAACACGATCCGTTCATTATTATATATTTCTTACGTATCTTACATCATTTCTACGTATTCATGTGTATTGTATGTCCATAAATACGTATACTACGTCATTACGTATTCTTACGTGCATTACGTTATTTTTACATATTTTTGTATTTCGTACAAATATGTAAATTGTTACGTATTTTTATTCAAACTTTGTATTTTTTCCTTTTTATACAATCAAAAGCATATTTTCCTATATTATTTTTATCCAAATACTGTATTTTAATAGTCATAGGAGGTATACTGGTTGATACGACACATAAATACGTCAAAAAATGAATTCCTAAGAAGCCGTCGCGAACAGTGGCCTCTTTTCAGATTTTCGGACTTGACTTCAAATGCGCATAATTTCCTCGTTTCTTAACCAAATTGAGTCATTCATGATTCCTTGGAAACGTTAGGAAGTTCTCTAAAACTTTGTTTCGAGAATTGTTTGCTGAATCTGGCTCTAACTGAGTTCAAAACGCGTTTTAGTCTCAAACGTCAAAGCTGTCCGGAAACTGGTATGGGCTGATTTGTTGGTTTTTGCGTTTTACCCAACCAAATCAATTCTAAATGAACTAAAACTTCATAAATATAACATTTACTTAGTTATTGTCATGTTTGTCTAGTTTTGGACTTGTTTGATACGTAAAACCTTAGGTTTCGGGGTCTCAGGAGGATAACTCGTATTTTGACACAAATAACACGTTTCTTCATCCGTCACCTGTTTTTCATGTTATTTTCCTTGTTGTTTGATCATTTATGATCGATTAATAGTTGAAAACAGAAGTGGAATAGCTCACCCTCTCGTTGAAACAGTTTTGAGCCCGGTTTGCCTTGGTTTGCTTTCTTTGATGTGAAAAACACCCCTTTTGTTCCTTTGATGGTTCGAACGCGTTCTCCTCCTCTCCTTCTTTCTTCCAGCAACTACCACCGCCTCGCCCCAAGCTGTTGTAATCCTTAAGAGCTTGGTTCCGTTGTAGCTCGAGCTTATCCCAAGAGAACCAAGAAGAAGAAAGAAGAAGGTGAGGGATGATGTGAGGAGATGAGAGGAGGCTGTTGTGTAAGAAGAAGAAGGAAGTGAAGGATATGTATGGGAGAGTAAGGAAAGGATATGATCCGCCAAGGTCAATCCGGCTGCTGGTTGATGGAAGCCAAGTGGGGATGGTTCTCGTGGCCAGATCAGGGAGCCTGAGATAGAATAAGGGAGGAGTGAAGATGGTAGGAGAAGTGGTGGGGAGAAAAGGAGGGAGTGGGGGTTTTAAATATAAAACATTCCCGTCTCGTTTAATCGCAGGATCAATTAATCCATATCACTCACAGCTTTCGCTCAAATTTTACCATCACGTTCAGAAAATCATGTTATTAATTAGCATATAATTTTTCAAAATTTACCATCACGCTCGGAAAAGGTTATCCCAACTTCGTCACGAATTTTAAAGTTATGAGCATAACGTTACGTTTCAAAACGAGATTCGTTTCTTACTTTTAATTTATTACAAAAAGAAAATGTATATTTTCGTTACGTTTAATAATTTTCAAACTATTATTTGATCATAAGTTGTAGTGGAAGAGCTTTTGGGTATTGGATTTTGGGTACTCAAGTTAGCTCAACTTCATTTTGTGGGTGAAATTGGATGATGCAACATTTTAAGTGGGTTGATAAAATTGAATGAAAACCAAGTGAAGAATGGAATGCAAGAGATTAACTGAATATGATGTTGATAGGAACAATTTCGTTTATGTCATTGAAGAAATTGAAATAAATTTGGAGGGAAAGGTGGGCAATAATGGAGAAGGAAGGTGAGGATGTTAGAGAAAAGGCTCAAAATTGGTTAAGATGGAATCCATACAAATGATAAAATTCTTTTGTAAACGGAACAAATTTGAATGAAATATAAACGAGGGTTGAATGAAAAATGAGATGTGCATCGAAATATTTAGGAAAGTGAACAGTGGGCGAAAGAGATTTTAGCTCAATTTGCCATTTGTGTAATGCAGCGTCGTGGTCCATTGTCTAGTGGAACCTATCCTAATCATCATCCACCGCGGTCCACCACCGACTGGCCCGCCAACGTCACCACCGGTCCACCGCCACCACCATGT
The DNA here is from genome assembly GCA_035668315.1 of Drosera spatulata. NCBI lineage: Eukaryota > Viridiplantae > Streptophyta > Magnoliopsida > Caryophyllales > Droseraceae > Drosera > Drosera spatulata. The sequence continues at coordinate 3,886 of JAOVYX010018610.1, forward strand.
GACGAAAATGTTCATTACATGGACTTGAGCATGTGAAAGAGACAAGAAATGGTGGGGGAACGTAACCCAATATCCAAAACTGAAGAGACTTTGGAGGTAACAATAAGAGTCCCATCTAGGAAAGACAAGAAGAACCAATCTCAATAACATGATTCAGGATTTTGAAGGTACATGGACACAAATCGGGAAAAAATGATTCAAGGTTTACATGAAAGGTAAAAACTGATTTGAACATTCAATTATCATCGTCACAAAAAAAATCCTGATATTAGGATCCCACGAGTAACTGGATGGACATTTATAAGATATCGGACAGAGCCCCATGGTTAAAAGGTATATACAAAAAGATCTCAAGGATGGGAGTCGAGGAAAGCTTATATTTCAGGGAAAGAGCAGGACATTATCCAGGACTCCTTGCTCCTGCTATACTAGGAAAAGAAGCCATCAAAGTTGCATAAATCAATCAAGGAACAAGAAAATAGCAAATCCAATGACAATTTTTAATGAGATCAAATGCCGAAAACCATTGCAAAAGCTGTAGAATTCTCATTTCATGAACATCAGCCCTTCTTATCAGCTGGTATATTTCCTGTGAATATTTTCTGATAATCAAAATGTGACCATGATAAATAGAAACTAAGGCTTGGAGAGATAAAAATATGAAGCCGAAGTGATGACCGTAGCTGTTATTTCGTAGCTTGATATCAGCATATGAGATCTACCTATGAAGAAAAAATAAACAGTCAAGGATAGGTGTCAAGCCTGGGTTCGAAGCAGAAACCAGTGAAGAGTTGGAGATGGAACATCTTCGTGACCGGGCATTTGAGAGACCACTTCCATTGCTTTTGGTTCATGTCGAAAATGAGGAGAGCTGGAGCACCGTAGCTCTGGATGTACACTAGATCATCCATCCCACTGCTGGCGAAAACATCATCGAACTCACCAAACCCTTGGAAGAACCTTTGAGGCATGCGGGCGATCGCTTGCCATTCTGCCCCGTTCAGGGCCCATATCCCTATCCCCTTGATGATGTCGGAGCGGTCTTGTTTTCCTATCCCGCCAACCATGACCAGCCTCTCCTTGAGGTTCATCAACCGGCCGCAAGTGAGCGAGCAAGGAACTGAAATGAAGTTCCTCATGAGAAAGCCACGAGATGATCGGCTCGAGAGGTTGTAGCTGATGAGACCATGTCGGCCAACAGGAACACCACCACCAGTTGCATAGATCAGGAAATAAAGAACACCATTACATATCACACTCTCATTGCCGCCCCTCCACCCGGTTAAAACCTCAGTGAGCGAGGTCGCCCACATCATTGTTTCAGAATCATAAATGTGAATGGAGAGATTCCACTGGAAGAAGCTTTCTGGGTCTTGTTTAGATTTCACAATGGTGATGTTATAGCCTTGAGATGCATCATCCACTTCGATAGCAAGAGCATCATAATCAGGGAGCCTTGAACCAGGTGGTTCTACTAGAGTTCTGCAGCACTTGGTGATGGGATTGTACACATGAAGCTCACTTCTATTGTCATTATTCATGAAGCAAACCAGGCCGGACGACGAAGCGATGAACCAGTTGGATGTAACAAAGCAAGGGAGATCGAGCCCGTACCACTTCCTGAGCGTGGGATCATATGCATAGCCGACAGGCTCCTCAGTGCCAGTAAACATGAAGTACCAAGGTTTCTGCTCAATGACTTGTGCCGTGACCAAAGAAAACCTTTTGGAGGTTATGATCTCATGCCACTTCTTACACACACAGCTAGCTCTGAAAATGCTTGCGATAGGGAGACAAGATAGAATCCGTTCCAACAGTTCATCAGGCAAGATCGAGTCCATTGAAACCACTCCCCTATTATCTCCATCCCCGACCTCAAAGTACGAATCAAACTCTCCAAGACCAACAGCGAGGTTATAACGACAGTAGCTAATCCAAGGTGTACTCCCCTCCATGTACCTGTACAAACAAGAGTTCCAATTAGAAAATGGACCAACTTCTCGTCGCATACAATCATATAGTTTTTGGCTCGACCACTGTACACCACTTCCTTGATAAAACTGTGATGTAGTCAATACCAGACCCTATGCACATATTCTATAGTCCTACTCTACCATGATTCCACCAATCAAAGGTCGAATTTGAATCCTATCGGTCGATTTTGATTCTATCAAGTTCCTGGTAGGATCACGATTTGACTACAGCCTAGACAACCAAAAAGAATGTCGCAACCACTAGGAATAAAATCCCCATGTTGAAGCTAAATTTTGTTAAGCAGCAAGTTTATAGACTAACCAATGCTTGTCCACTTCAAGTATGCCATAGAAAGCTAGCACGAGACGGTGTACTCTACTTGGACCACAAAAGTAACACAAGGATAGCTAACCCAACCACAACTGAGATGGAAGGTGAGATGAAAAAAGGTGTCCAAAAATGAATGATGAAGCTTCCACATGAATCCATTTCCAGATGCAAGAAACCATCATCGGTGATGGATGGAGAGCAAGAACATGCCTACAATGAAACTCTAGCATGCCGAGTAAACATAACAATCAAAATCGCCCATGTCGCATTACAAAATATTACCTTTCTACACAGCCCGAAAGTGATTCATATATTAAATAGACTACCACATTACGAACAAAAAGCCGATTCTATTAGAAGAAAGAGGTTGATACAAAGCATTACCCCATAACTATCAAAATCTCATGTTGTTTCACAAGTTCAATATCAAATCTTCATCTTTCCACAGGAAAGATTATCTTTTTCCATAACCCTTACAGCGATTCGCACGTATAGACCGGCACATTACTAAGAAGCAATCGATTCTACACTAACAATGAGGCTGATGCAAACAAAGATAAGCAAGAATATGGGGATTTTACAACCAATATTTGAATGAATCCGATGGCATTAATCAAACTACACAGAACCCACAAATCTGCTCAGCAGAAACCGTAGTGATTCATTCCAAATACAGAACATCCCATTTCACATCAAGCCCTAGAATGAGTCTCCAACCCAAAAGCACAACACCACACCAGCTACAATATCATCTCATTTGGGGTTCAAAAGCAACAGTGGCAACATGCAAAACAACAACACGCAACAAAAAAATCCAAATCCCATTTAGTAACTTCAAAAACTGAGAGGTAAAAATCAAACCTTTGATGTGAGAAACACCAACAAATCCTTGATTTTTCTCACCACACAAAACCCTCAAAGACCCGATTTTCACCAACTGGGTCGTTTTCTAATCTTCAAATACCCACAGATTCAGTTCTCAAACAACAATATTGCATCAATGGAGCTGTTGGGCACTTGCCATTAATGGTTGAGACCAAGAAATGGGGGATTTTGGGGAATGTGATTGAAGATAAATTATGGGTTCAGTGAACGATGAGAGATTGGGAAATGTGGTGGATTTTGGATTGAGTTTTTTGGGGTTTTGATTTTTGATTTTTTCGGGGAAGAGAAGAAATGAAGGATGGAATGCCCTCATGGCAAAGGCAAAGCACCCATTTTCAGTGGCAGCGTGTCTCGTTTCTTTCTCTGCCCGTGCAACTCTGTGCCCTTCCAAGGCATGTGATGGTGAACGGATTCCTACTGTTGTATAAAGGAAACAACATTGTTTTCGGTTCTGAAATGATCGTAAGGTTGATATGCAAGAGTGTTTGTTCGATCTGAACATAAGTCGTGAAAGGATTAAATATTGATTTTTAATTTGGTTTGATTATCAATATATCAATATATTTTTTAATTAGATCATCTCATATTATGTCATTGTATGTTTTGATATGTCATTTTAACATCAATCAATTCAATTATCATTCAATAAATACTTATTTTTAATATATTTAATAATCAATATTAATAATTATAAAAAAAGAACTTTTCATATTTTTTATTAATAACAAAAACTGCCCATTCATAGATATTTTTCGAAAAAAAAGACAATATTAAAAAAAATTAAAAAACAAGTCGATTTATTTTTTAGTTCATTGCGTAAGCTAATTAGTAGCTTCTTCTGATTTTCGATATTAAATATGTAAATATTTTTATCATTAGTGTTAATTATTAAAAAAAATAAGATTAAAAATATTTTACTATATAAAAAAAAGAGTTTTCCCAAAAAAAAGTCTCACCATAATATGATTAAGTTGATAGTTGTAATCATTTCAATAAAAAAAATAAAATTAAAATACCATGATAATTTCATATAGATTATATAATTAAAAACATATACATTCATATTATTCATCCAAGAAAAATTATAAAAATATTTAAAAATATTATCAAACATAAAATAAAATATCCAAAATGACAACAGCAACGGTTAGCACATTTCCTGCGCTGGGGTGCGATAGCGGATAAACGTCTTCGGAAGAAGGCAAGGCCACTGGACCAGGCGCCGGAGGGAGGTGGGAGGCCGCCTGCAACTCCTCTGAGCTTCAGACTATGCTTGGATCAGAGACGGTCAGTCCTCCCGAGGCGGAGCGTGAAAAATGGTTCCGAGATAAGATACATTTCGAACTCCTCAATGGTGACCAAGAAGCAATTGAAGTTCTCAAGCGCCCATGGGTTGATTCTATCATCATTAAAGTTGTGGACAGGTCCGTTGGTTATCGGTATTTGTATAATCGGGTCACACAATTGTGGAAGCCAAAAGGGGAGATGCAAATGATGGACGTAGGGAATGATTACTATGTTGTTCGATTTGTACTCAGGGAAGATCTGGAGTTTGTTTTGGCCAATGGTCCATGGCATGCGTTGGGTCATTATAGTTAAGATCTCAGTGAGGAAATGGGATGCTCAGTTTCGACCTTGTGAGGCAAAAATAACATCCACTGTGGTATGGGTTAGACTTGCAGAGCTTTCCATGATGTATTATAATACAAGCGTGTTGGAGGCAATTGGAAATTGCATTGGAGTTCCTGTTCTGTTAGACAAGCATAAAGCACTGGTATCTCGTGGGCGCTTTGCTAGGGTTTATGTTGAAGCTGATCTCATAGGAGGATGCTTTGATGGAGATGCACACAGAATCTGGCAATGCTACTGACAGAAAGGAATAGGAAGATAGGGTTCCAGAGATAAATATGGAATGCGAGTAACACCTTGACGAATATATTGATGGACAGAGCAGACTGGCTCATGGCACGTGGATGGTGGCACCTAAACGGACAAGAAGGGGTTTTCGTAATACTATTCAGAGACAAGGTCAAACCGTGGCTTCTCAGAATGCTTTCGCTACGTTGAATGACGTTAGTGAGCCTGACACAGTAAATCTGGTTGAGGATGATCATGTTCATCTTGACTCGGTTGGTGCTAATGGACAACATGGAGAAAAGTCGCATAAGAAGGCAAAAAATGACAAAGGAGTTTGTCGAGTCAATGTTTTTTATGGGGAACAGAGGACGTTGTTATGAACGGGTCTGTTAATTATAAACACAAATAATAACAAGTACGCAAAATAAATGAGATAAAAAATTTTACGTGTAAACCCTTGCGGGAAAAATCACGGACGGTAACAAACGACGAAGAATCCACTAGTTAAAGGAGGAGAAACCACGGGCGGTCGCTAACGATGAAGAATCCACTAGTCAAAGGAGCTACACTCAAAACATCGAGAATCTCACAATAAAGGATAAAGATAATAATCTCTAAAATAAATCCCTTAAACCCTCAATGTGCTTTTATGTGTGTATATGTGAACCCCACTTTTCTCTCCTTATCTGCACCACTCCACTGCTCTGCCACTTTTCTCCACTGCCTCTTCTTCCTTTGATCTCCTCTCTACTTCTCCTTCAACTCCGCCTCTCTGCACTTCTTCTTATACACAAAGAACAATGCGGACGAAACACGGAGAAGGCCACGGACACCGCACATCGACACCACGTGGGAATGAAGAACAAGCGGAAAGAATCACGCGAGGAAGAAACTCGGACTGATTTGAGGCACTCCATCAACAAATCTCCATCTTGACTCAAATCAATTTCATTGTCGTCGAGCAATCTTCACCTAGGCTTCAAACGAGCCTAACTGCCCTCCACTCTTAAGAGATTTAGACAATGACGAAATTTTGACGCAGAAACTGGTTTCGTCAACATATCTACTGGATTTTCTACAGTAGCAATCTTGATCACCTTGACATATTTAACGTCCCGTACAAAGTAATACCGGATGTCAATGTACTTAGTTCTCTCATGATGCATCTGGTCACAAGTGAGATAAATGGCTGAAGAACTGTCACAGTGAACCACTGTATTGTCTTACTTCAAACCTAAATCAGAAACCAAATTTCTCAGTCAAATTGTCTCCTTCACAGTTGACGCAACCGTCATGAACTCAACTTCTGTAGTACTCAATGTCACAGTATCCTGTAAAGTTGCCTTCCAAGAAACTGACCTACCATACAAAGTGAATACATCCCCTGTAAGTGACCTCCGATGATCCAGATCTCCAGCATAGTCTGAATTTGAGAACCCTTAAAAATTGTTGTTATCTCCACCTCGCCTTGCATCATAGACGAGGTTTAATCCCGATGAACCCTTGAGATACATAAGGATCCATTTCACAGCCTGTCAGTGACCTCTTCCAGGTCTGCCCATATAACAACTAACAACTGACACTGCTTGTGACAAATCGGGTCGAGTGCATACCATGGCGTACATCAGGGATCCAACTGCACTGGCATAAGGCAAAATGGCCATACTCCTCGCCTCATCCTCAGTCTTCGATGAGAGTTTCAACTTGAAGTGCGCTGCTAAGGGAGTAAAAACGGGTTTGGCATCTTTCATGTCAAATCGGTCTAGAACCTTCTCAATGTACTTCTTCTGGCTCAAGTTCAATACTCCACGTTTTCTATCCCGCTCGATCTCCATGCCCAAAATCTTTTTTGCTGGGCCGAGATCCTTCATATCGAACTCATTATTGAGTTGCGCCTTCAACCTGTCAATAGTCCCCTTGCCCCTACCAACGATCAACATATCATCTACATAGAGCAAAAGATATACCTGACTCCCATCAGGTTATTTCTGATGATATACACACTAATCGTACGGGCTTCGTGTGTATCCAATGCTTGCCATAAAGGTGTCAAACTTGTGATACCATTTTCGGGGCGACTGCTTCAATTCGTACAATGATTTCTTCAGAAGATAGACTCGGTCTTCCATTCCTAGCAATGAAAAACCCTCTGCCTGGCGCATATACATCTCCTCTTCTACCTCACCGTGGAAGAACGCCGTCTTCACATCCATTTGCTCAAGTTCAAGGTCGAACTTAGCAACCAAAGCTAAAAGCATTCTAATAGAAATGTGTCTAACTACAGGAGAAAAAACTTCAGTATAATCAATACCTTTCTTCTGAGTGAAACCCTTAGCCACCAATCTGCCCTTGAATCTCACATCGCCACAATCATCTGCTTCCTTCTTTTTGAACACCATTTGCACCCTACGGTGCGTTTTTCCTTCAACAAAGAGTCCAAGTGTTATTCTTGTGAAGAGACTCAAGTTCCTCTTCCATAGTTGCAGTCCACTGGGCACATTCCGAACTAGAGACGGGCTCCCTGAATGACAAAGGCTCATTCTCAACTGCCTCGCTAACAATGTGTGCATATGCCACCAAATTTGAATAGCCATATCGAACTGGGGGTCTGATCTCACGTCGTTCCCTGTCACGGCTAAGTTTGTACTGCTGTAGAGTGGGTCCCATCTGGATTGGATCTGGTATTAGTGGTTTCACTCCTCGATCTTTTGCTTCTTGAACTGGATGCAAAACATCAATGGAAATGTAGGGATCTGAGGATTCCTCATCCTGATGTTCCACCTCAAAAGTCGATCTCTTGACTGGTCGTGTCTGCTAAATGCTCCCTTGTTGCCCAACTTTCTTGGCTAACATTGACTCCTCGTCAAATGTGACATCTCTGCTGATGATGATTCCAGGTGATAATAGATCAGTGGAGTACAATCTGTATCTCTTCATACCTGGCTGGTATCCAAGAAAGATGGCCATCTTGACCCTAGTTTGTAACTTTCCTTCGCTAACATGATAGTATGCAGGACAACCGAAAACACGAAGGTTGGAATAATCAACGGGCTTACCAAACCAAACCTTATAAGGTGTTTTCATCGATAATGCTGCAAAAGGTGACCTGTTTACCAGATAACATGCCGTCATAATTGCTTCATCCCAAAACCTCTCCTTCACCCCGGCTCCAATCATAATGCACCGCGCCTACTCCATGAGCGTCTGGTTCATGCTTCTGTTATCCCATTCTGGTGAGGTATGTAAGTGACAGTGCGATGTCTCACAATGCCTTTGTCCTTGAAGAACTCCATAAATTTCTTATTCACAAATTCCATCCCATTGTCGGTTTGAAGCCTCTTGATCTGCCTGTCGGTTTGCGTCTCAATCAACTTCAACCACTTCTTGGATGTCTCGAATATCTCTGATTTCTCTTTCAAGAAATATATATCAGACATAATGGGAATAATCATCGATGAAGGTCAAAAAATACTTTTTACCTCCCATCGAAGCATGTGGAGATGGCCCCCACAGATCCTAGTGAATGTAATCGAGTGTCCTCTTCGTTCTGTGCATCGCACCTCCAAACGACATTCTCTTCTGCTTACCGAGAACACAACCCTCGCAGAACCCGAGTTTCTGTATCTTCAATCCTCCAAGTAAGCCTACTGAACTCAGAACATCCATCCCCCTATTGGCCATATGCCCAAATCGCATATGCCACAGCTTCATCTCAAAACTAACCTCACCATCACGGACGGACAATGAATGTGCAACAGCTGTCACTCCATCCTGCGTCGCACCGATCAGATAGTACAATTCAGCACGAAGTCGAGCCTTTATAGTCACCATGCGGTTCTCTTTAACCTCCATGTCCCCATCCTAAGAATGATAGGAATATCCTTCACGATCAAGAGAACACAAAGAGATAAGATTCCGCCTCACAGCTGGAACATATCGAACATCTTTCAATGTTCGCACAACACCATCCCATATCCGTATACTAACATCTTCCACACCAAAAATCTTAAAGCAGCATTGTTGCCCATAAGAAGTACGGCGCCATTGGATTCAGCAAATGTGACGAACCACTCCCGATGCGGAAAAATGTGAAAGGTGCAAACGGAATCCATCACCCACTCTGAAGTAGATGCTACCAAGGACTCCACGACGGATGTAAGAACGGTCAAGACTGTTTGGGTCTCGATAATGCCAGCGACTGGGGCTTCTTCCTTCTTCTGCTTGTTCTTCAGTTTAGGACATTCGTTCCTCCAATGTCCCTTCTGATGACAATAATGACATGAGTCGGATTTCTTCGAGCTTTTGCTCTTCGATCGGCCTCTAAACTTATCCTATTGTCTTCGATCCTGTCTCCCTCTAATGAATAGCGCATCATCAGAGCTTGAGGGTTTGGACGATTCCGAGAGCTGGTGTCTGAGCTGGCTATTGGTCAAAGACGTCTTAACGTCTTACAGTGACAAAGAATCCCTACGATGGATCATAGTAGTCACGAAGGCCTCATAGTTACTAGGGAGAGAACACAACACAATGATCGCCGCTTCTTCATCATCGATGGTGACTCCAATATTTTCAGACCAACAACGATAGTCTGAAACTCCGTCAAGTGCTTTTCTAGTGAGATAGTGGATTCCTTCATTTTGAAAGAATGAAAACGCTGTCTCATGTGCAAACGAGAAGCAACAGATTTGCTCATGTATAAACTGGACAGCTTATCCTAAAGAGCCTTGGCATACTTTTTCTCCCAGACGTTCTGAAGAACATCGTCAGAAAGACACAGCTGTAAAGCCGTGCATGTCTTCTTATCCATCTTCATCTTATCTTCATCTTTTATTTCTGTCGGTAATTTATCAACTCCTTCCGTACATTGTTCCTGCCGGAACATTATTCACCGAAACACTGTGTAAACAGCATCTATGTCCGTACCCTGTTCACCCTGTTTTGTGAACATTATTTTTGTGAAAAAATTTATTCATTATTCATTCGAGAAAAAAAATTTATTTTTGTGAAAAAATGCAAAAAATTGACTCGCAAAAAAAAAAAAATATAACTTAAATCGCAAGCTTAACAACGTTCGTTTCTAAACCTACGTGGGCGAACCCGGTGTAGGAAATAAGTATTGAAACGTTCCAAGCTCTGATACCAATTTGTTACAAACGAGTCTGTTAATTATAAACACAAACAATAACAAGTGCGCAAAATAAATGAGACAAAAATTTTTACGTGGAAACTATTGCGGGAAAAGTCATGGACGGTCGTCAACGATAAAGAATCCACTAATCAAATGAGGAAATACAAAAAGAGTTACACTCAAAAACATCGAGAATCTCACAATAAAGGATAAAGATAATAATCTCTAAAACAAATCCTTTAAACCCTCAATGTGTTTTTATGTGTGTATGTGTGAACCCCATTTTTCTCTCCTTATCCGCACCACTCCACTGCTCCGCCTCTCTTCTCCACTTCCTCTTCTTCCTTTGATCTCCTCTCTACTTCTCCTTCAACTCCGCCTCTTTGCACTTCTTTTTATACACAAAGAACAACGCGGACGAAACACGGAGAAGGCCAAGGACACCACACGGACACCATGCGGGAATGAAGAACGTACGGAGAGAATCACGTGGGGAAGAAACTCGGACTGATTTGAGACACTCCATCAACAAACGTCTCCAACAAGTAGTATCATCGTGGGTCAACAACACATAATATCGAAGAAGAGGATCATAGATTGTGATGAGGATAGTAACAAGGAGAATAAATGTTTATCGGTTATTCCTGTCTCCAGGCATCATGAGACACCTATCGATCGTGTTCAAGCAAATAAAGTAAGTCTGCCTGAGTCACAAAATATGTTTAAGGGAAGGCCAGAATTTCCGCATTTTTCTGACCCTCCATTAAATCCTAACTTCCGGTCTGATCAACATCCTCTTCAGGATATTACAAATGCTACTGTGAGTTATGATCAATGCAGAGGTAGGAGTGAGCTTTGTGGTAGCCGAGATGACAGTCGTTCGATGGATCATGACGGTATTGATGAGGCTGGGAATGCCCAACGATCTTAGATGGTCAGTTCTCACTTCTTCCTTTTTTAACATGAATCTTAGTATTTTATGTTGGATTTGCCGAGGTGCTGGAAACGATGCTTTTGTTCATGTTACAAAAAATTTGATTGTGCAGTATAGACCTGGCATTTTTATGGTATTGGAACTGCGGATTCAAGGTGCACGGGCTGATGTAATTGTTCGTCGCTTGGGTTTTTCTCACTTTTTCCGAGAGGAAGCACAAGGTTATAACGGTGGGATCTGGGTTTTTATGGCGAGATGATCAGATTAAAGTCCAGTGTTTTGACAGAACCCCGCATCTTGTTCATTGCAATGTTTCTTAGAATGATGAACCTCCCTGGATTTTCACTGCGGTTTATGCTAGTCCTCGCCCTAATCAGCAACCTGCTATGTGGAATGCTATTTATAATCTTACCTCAAAGTGCTATTTACCATGGCTCTTGATGGGTGACAGATATAACTTTTCAAGTCCATCTGAGAAGAGTGGTGGAGCTCCGGCAGACCAGCACAAATGTGCTCAATTCTCAGATTGGATTGACAGTTACGGGCTCTTTGATCTCGGATTTTCCCGACCTGTTTTCACTTGGAGTAGAGGTGATAGTGCTGATTCGAGATTTCAATGCCGACTAGACCGTGCTTTATGTTTTACTCACTGGCGAGGATGTTTTACAGAAGCTACTATGCAGCATATTGTTGCTACATATTCAGATGATCTTCCTCTATTGTTGCAGATTCAGGGGGCACATCAGTCAAGCAGAGCTAGTCGGCCTTTTCGATTTCAGGAAAATTGGTTCTCAGATCGGATTGACAGTTGCGGGCTCTTGGATCTCGGATTATCTGGACCTGTTTTCACTTGGAGAGAAGGTGATAGTGCTGATTCGAGAGTTCAATGTCGACTAGACCGTGCTTTATGTTTTACTCACTGGCAGGGACGTTTTACAGAAACTACTGTGCAGCATATTGTTGCTACATATTCAGATCATTTTTTTCTATTGTTGCAGATTCAGGGGGCACATCAGTCAAGCAGAGCTAGTCGGCCTTTTCAATTTCAGGAAGCTTGGTACTTACATCCAGATTTTCTTCATTTTGTACAGAGCAACTGGAATGATCGCCTCTTTTGCGGATGAAATTTTTGTTTGTCAGGAAAAGGTTAAGACCTGAAACAGAGATGTTTTCAGCAATATTTTTCAACGGAAAAGGAAGATTTTGGGGCGACTCCACAATGTTATAAGGGCTCGTGTATTACGAGGAATGGGCTATTTGCCTCAGTTGGAACGGAACTTGCGTCAAGATTATAATGAATTACTGCATCAAGAGGAAACATATTATTTTTAGAAATCTCATATGATGTGGATTGGAGATGGAGACAGGAACACACGGTTCAATCATACATCGTTATTGGTACGCAGAAGGCAAAATCGAGTGACATCACTACAAGATGAATCAGGTGTTTGGGTGCATGACGAAGCAGCTCTTGTTAACCTTGCTGTGTCTTATTATCAGCATTTGTATGCAAGCAGAATGGAATTTTTGAAGCTGGTTTTGAACATGGGGCATTCGCACGACTTTCTTCAAATGATGCAGCCAGATTTGGTATGGAGGTTTCAAGTGCAGAGATAAAAAATAGCCTTTCTCCATAGGACCATTGAACAAAAATAGCCTTCCTGCAACAAAAATCAGAGATCACGGATTTGTGAATGAGGTTTCATGGTGACATAAAAGTGATGTTTCAAAGAAAGGACGGTTTCAACAACGGTAAAAAATTTGGAATTGTCTATAAATACAGAGACAATGTCCAACCCAAGGTTTAACAACTTTTGAATTCTTGAATCTCCTTTACTCTGAAAGAAAGAAAATATAGTAAGACCTCAAGTGAACAGTATGCGAAGTTTTAAACTAGTTATTTGAAAGTAAGATTTTGAAGCAAGGATTGAATAGTATTAGTGTTGGAAAAATAATTATAAGAGACGGTTTTGAGTCTTGTTGAGGAGAAGAAAATATCTTGTTGTAACGTCCCGATTTTTCGTTACTTATTAATGATCCATATAACGTCACTGTTGCTGAGCCCAATGTGGCAAAAATTACTTAAACCGGCATAGATACAGAAACAAATAAAATCCACTCATACATAGACCAATAATCTAATACAGCGAAAACTTCTCATTTATTACATATTTTATTTAATCCATAAATTATAATACAGTAGATGTATATTAGCATCATGACTTATATCACTCATGCTTGTCGTCTCTACCTCCTGAAAACATAGAGAAAAGAAGAACACAGAAAAATAATAACCGTGAGCCATATGAGCTTAATAATGTGTCGGTTTCCTTACCAGAAAAAAAATATAAGAAAAGGAAAAGAAAATGACCACTTGAGACCTTTGTTCCAGCACTCTGAAACTATCATGCTAATCCGACATTCACAATTATCCTCTCAAAAACACAATGAAGATAAATAATAGATATCCTCAGTGTTATAATTGTGCTCTTGATGAGACTTATTCAATTTCAACTTATCAAGCTTTATTCAGCTTTAGCCAAAGCGACATCTGCGAGAGGGGATCAGCCAAACCGGAGCGCAGGGTCTCCTGCAGTGAGTTTTTCTTGTACCAAAATGACCTCACGAGGTCGATGAAAGAATGTCATCATCAAGTCACGGTATAACACATGCGACAGACACAACACTCTTTGTGTTTTACACCATGGAGTTATCCCACCAATTATGGATTTATACTCCTTTCACTCATCATCATCTTTATATCAGTAAACAAGGCATAACACAAACATACACATCATCTTATCACGGCCCACAGCAAGTGATAGGTAATAAGGTACGTCGGAACACATTTTATGTCAATTTCTCTGAAACTATCACATAACTATATACACCTAGGTATACTAGCATGCGTCATCACAGATCACGATTCTAAACGTTACAGTCACCATTCTACGTCAAATATAATTAGTGACTACGACCAAAGATTCCAACGCATATTATTACACCGACTGTATAATAATTTGCATCGTCACATACAATAAGTTTAAACGTTATCTTCTTACATCGCTTTCCACACACACACGCTCAAATTTTCTTTTATGTGTCAACAAACAGCGTCTCTAGCTCCTATAACATATTAAGATTCACATATTAATACATTCCCTTGTGAATGTTTGTTCACGATACGAAGTTAAACATATTTCTTCGTACTTCGTTAAAAATCATCATATTAATATTATGAGGTGATGCTGAGCTTTGTTCAAGCCTTTGATACTTATTTTGATTGTTCATGATGATGATTTTATATATTGAATATCATTAGAGGTATTTGTGAACATTTGGAGTTGTTTTGGGCTCAAAACGATCATTGCTGTTCCACAAGGTTCTGAGACGGCATCCCGACCTCTGGAACAGGCGTCCCGACCTCTGAAACGGGTGTCCTAGATTTCATTCAACATGACATTTCGACGTATTTAAATCTATAAGTTGTTGTATACAACTTCAAAAATTATTTCATTAAATTCTACATAAACTACACTCCATAATCTTTTCAATGAATAAAATTTTTCATAATAAAACCTTACCAATTAATAACAACTAATTAGTTAAAGTTTATAATTTCTGCTAGTTCAGATAGTTTGACCCCACTTCACTAATTATCTCATAACTCTTTACATGTAACTCCAAATCTCAATTCGTAAATTGTTCTGGAAACTAAACTTCAATATCGTTCCAATAATATAAGGCTTGTCTTATAAAACCTACTATGTAATTCCATATCAGGCCACAAAATTATCGCTGTAACTAGTTTTTTATAGGTTGATATATCTGCACGTTTTGATTTATATCTTAAGCTTCACAATTCCGAATTATGATTTATCAAATTCGTTAGAAAGTAGGCGTGTGAAGCTTCAACATATATTAACATTAGAGTTTATCAAAGAGTGTAAAATTTTTCATGAATTTTTTAATCAAGATGATCACCTTCTCGTATTAATGGTGAAAGATTCTCGTCTTACTCGTCTTTCCACCTAGTTTTTCCTCTTCTCCTCAAACTTTTCTTTCTTCTCTTCTCTTGCTTAACTCTTCTCTTACATGATAAGGAGTATTTTTTGTAATTGTGAGAAGTTAAGAAGAAAGAAGAGGATGATTTTCAAGAAGCTTGTATTTATAGGAAGGTAAATTGATTAAAATAGTTAAGTGGTAAATAAGTGAATAATTAGTGGGTAATTAGTGGATAATTAATTTAATTTAGATGGAGTAGAAATTGACATAAATAAAAATAAATGCTAAAATTAGTTTTAGGTCATTTTCGTATAAATACAGTATTTCCGTATCAAGATCATATTTTTCGATATTTACGTATTAGGGTTGTATTTTATCCTTATTTTGTATTCTTTCACTATAATATCGTCAAACGAGCCTTGCAACCCTGCAAAATATATTATAACTGTTAACGCTAATTTTTGTGAAACTAAATTTTACAGATTTTTTCGGATCCTTACACTTGTAATTGGTTTGTATTGTCATTTACATATTGTAAGGTGACAGGTTGATTATGAGCCTAAAATAATCACACGTAGCACTATCCTCTTGGCATATCACAAGTCAAGGGAAAACTGGAGTAAGGGATATAGCCGTATTTTAGCTATATACTCTAACTAGTATAAAAATTCTTTATGTCCTTGCATTACTGCTTTCATTGTCTCTAACCCTATTATTAATCAATTTCGACCAACAATTAAGTGAAAGGAACCAATAATACTGTAGTAAGGTTTCGCATTATCGTAGTAAGCTTAAAACAATATTGTTGTCCAATTGACCTTTGTCAATTTGACAGTAAAGCTTCGAAAGAGAGACTATTATCCCT
>JAOVYX010018611.1:0-19863 GCA_035668315.1 Drosera spatulata
AATTGGTTTAGGATCCTTGAGTTAGTTTAACTATCTGAGCTAATTAAAAGTTAAAAGCTAAGGAACGTAGTGAGTTATGCAAATACTCATTACAAACATTCCATTTAAATCATCACACTTAAGACATATATATATCAGTGATTGATGTAAGTAATTCTAAGTGAATCAACCATAATCACTACATTTCTCCTTATCTAAGCTACCTATCCTGCTACTATCCAGTTTAGTTTTATATTTCTGAATCATTTCTTTAGGTATTCAACCTTTTAAACAAACCCCCCCAACTCCTAGAGTAGTTAAAAGCCTTAAATTATTTTAGTTGATCATTTTCAACTTTCTCTGTGGGGATCGACCCCTACTTTCACTACTACATTTAATTCTCTATTTATAGAGTGAAGTTGATGCTCTTAAATATTAATTTGACGTGTAAACGACAGCACGCATCAAATTTTATTGTAGATTCATCAAAGTCTTTTCAAAGGTAGCACAACCATGATGCACGCTCTTACAAAAGTACGTGGTGTTCTATTGCGATGAGGATTACAAAGCTATCTTTGATGCTTTAAAAGAAAAGTTGGTATTATCTTCAATACTGCAATCTCCTAATTTGAACTTGCCCTTAAAAATTGTCAGCGATGTAAGCGACAAACCTGTGCGGGCAGTTCTAGGACAATGAGTAGGTTGTATTCCACATGTTATTTACTACGCCACTCGAATATTGGATGGCGTACAATGCAATTATACAACAACAGAGAAGGAGTTGTATGCTATAGTCATTGCCTTGAAAAAATTCTGTCCATATCTCCTTGGCATTAAAGTCATAATTTTCTCAAATCATGCGGCACTTGAGTACTTCTTGAAGAAGAAGGAGACTAAACCTAGACTATTTGATCGATAATTTTGCTCCAAGAGTTCGATATTGAATTACGAGACAAGAAAGGAGCAGAAAATTATGCCACGGATCATTTGAGCAGAATTCCCAGAGTTGGGGAAATTGTTCCTGTCTTAAACTTGTTCCCTGATGAATATTTGTAGTCAATCCATGGTGAAGTTTCTTGTGGACAGATATTGTGAACTATTTAGTCACTAAACAGTTACCAAGTGAGTTATCCCTAGCTAAAAAAGAAAAAATAAAGAATGATACCAAATATTTCATTTCAAACGATCCATTTTTTTTTTAATTTTTTCTTGGATGAAAATTTAAGAAAATGTGTTCCCAATAATGAGACCCTTCAATTTTGAAATTCTGCCATAGTTTCGATGGTGGCGGCTATTTTGGCTCTAAAAGAACCGCACATAAGGTGTTGGAAAGCTATTTCTATTGGTCTTCTCTAAACAAAGATGTGCATCAATTTGTAAAGTCATCTCCTGAATGCTAGAAAATCGACAACATTTTCAGAAGGGATCAAATGGCTCTCAAATCCATATTGGTATGCGAAATCTTCTGTAATATCCAGAAACATTTGTGATATTTTATTTTCTTGAAAATTATACTAAATAGTAAATCATTGAACGACCTAGTTTAGGCAGAATAGTAAAATCATTTAAAAAATAATGTGACGAAAAGATGTTAATTACGGATAAAATTAGTCTAATTGAAAGTATGAACATGTGTGATATAACTTTGGAGGGCTGTTTTTCACCCCCTCCACTTTTTCTTCTCACCCCCTCCCCAACCCAAATTTTTCATCCTCTATTCCCAAAATATCCTTCTCTCATAATAATTAAAATCATATATATATATCAAACATTAGAAATAAATATATATTTGAACTTTTAACATTAAGATCTATAAAACAAGATCAATATTGAATATGAAAAAATATATTACAAAAATTTATATTTTTTTAATACTCCTTTCGTCCCAAAATAAGCTTAACGGTTTGATTTGAGGGTTTATTGAGAAAAACTTTGACTCGCATCGCGGGACGATCAAACACCATTTTTCATAATTATCGTAAAACGTAAATGATAGTTCAACTAATGTAATTCACCCATAGGCCAATGATGTAATTTTCTTATGTCGTTAAGATAAATAACGAAACTCATCAAAATGCTTGTTGAACAATGCAAAACGTGCAATGTTGTATTTATTATGAGACGGAAGGAGTAATTTTTTTATATTCAATATTGGTCTTCTTTTATAAATCTTAATGTGTAGAGTTCAAATATATATATATTTTTGTTATTTGATATATATATATTAAAAATTGTGTATTTGATTTAGTGTTTTATGTAAGAAGGGTATAATGGGAAGGGGAGCATTGTTTTTTGCGGTGTGTACGGGTTAGGGGGGATGAAAAGCAATCTGCTAACCAAAACCTCTTAGCCACCATCGCTGCTGCTCGCCACCATCACAACCTCGCTGTCGTCGTCCATCCCCAGCCGACGATCTCCCTCGCAGCAAATATGAAACCCCTTGCAGCCTCGAGGCAAGCCGTTCTACCCTTCCTCAATTCACGACATCGATCTCCCCTTTCTTCAACAACTAGGCGTCGCCACTGCCAGTTATCGTGTGCCACCTTTGTCCCCGACAAGTCACCACGAGAGGCATACAGCTCCGCCAGTAGGTGGGGTTTGATCCCTAACCATCGGATCTCTTGATTTTCACACAAATCCGATGAACCACCACACGGGACACTCGTTAGAAGAACTATCAGCTGCGGTAAGCCATCTTGGGCCACTAGGAGCATTGGTTAGATCATTGGTAGCCCTGCACCAGTGATGTCCTTTTGTTGTCTCGAGCCTCGTGCCTCTTTTTTGGTCTTTGTCTCAACGGGGAGGTAACCGACTCCCTCTCGATCCGTCTCATGCTTCATGGTTTGTATATAATGTGTTGTGGTGGTTTTGATATGGAGAGTACTGCCAGGAGGATAGAGTCTGGAATGCATACTTTTGGTTGTGTGTATTAGGTTAAGGGATGATGATGTGTGGTTATTCCTAGGCCGAATGTGTGTCGGGGGTATTGGGTTGCATGTGCGTATGCTTGGTGTTTTAATGCGATGCATTATGCATAATCATTGGTTTATGCGTAAAGGATATTATGTATACTATGGGGGGATCGGGTTACAAATAACAAGCCATGACATTGGGATCGGGAACGGAGATAGATATTTTTCATGATTGTTGTGTGGTATGGGTTAAAATGGGAGTTAGAATATACACCACTATAACGTATGTGTCCTCTCTAGAAATAAATGAAAACGACCCTTATATCGCTTAAATAAAAAGGACACGAGAATGTTAAACTGGGTTGTACTATCTATGAGATGTGAACTAATCTAAAGTGAATGAAATAATACATGAAGTGTCCTTGAGCTTGAAGGTCGAGCACAGTGCGTCCCTTCTTGGAATCTATGGGATCATTGGTCATTTTCTTTGGAAGTGTTGTTATGAAGGTCGAGCATGGCGTCCTTATTGGGCCTGTTGTGATCATTATGGTGTTCTTGAGAGTTTGTTGCGCTCAAGATTGAGCTTGAGCATCTCTTCTTGTATCTATTGGGATCGTCTGTTGTTTTTTCTAGCCTTGTTAGCGTTTGTGAGTCAGTGGACTCTAGAGTAACATTTTTTGAGTCATCGTGGCAGGCAAGGAGAAGAACTAACTAGGGAGGGGATGATAGTGACTCGTCCCCTTTTCATGCATGTAGTGGCACCAAGACTGTTGATGACGGGATCATCGGGTGACTCTCTGCATGGAGGCCCTTCTAGTGATGATATTTGGAATCTCATTGATGAATATGAGCGCCTTAGAGATACAGACAGTAAAGGAAACAAAATGTGATTTCAGGTAGACTTACCCGGTCGACGATTAACACCCAACTGCTTGCAATCTGAGTTGGTTGAGTTGTCAGAGTTGATCGTATTGGTGAGTATGAATATACTCATAGTTGTTTAGTATGCTTTAGGTTAGTTTTGTGTCTTGGACGTCGATACAGCTCTTTGTATGGTTTTCATGCAGATTTAGCCGTGTGAAGAGAGGTTTTAGTGTTTCCTGAAGATGATGGGATATGGTTTGAAGTGTTTATGAAGATTTTGAAGAAGTTTGGATGCATATCAATGAAGTTACTGATGATGTTTTGAGGTATGAAGGTGTGTTTAATGCATATGAAAATTCGTTATTGTTTCGAATCATTTCGAAGCTTTTTTGGTGTTTTTTAAAGGTATCAAGACTGTTATAAGTATGTGTTTCAATGATTAATTCCTAAGTTGAGTGAAGTTATAAGATTCCTCCCTATGTTTAATTCCAATAGCTTACAACTCCGCCATAGATTTCCTTATAATCAATTTAGTTAGTTAAGTAGTCCTTCTAGTTTCAATTATTAATCTGCAATTTAAATATAAAATTCCCCCCACACATTAGTTTTAGGTTAATTAATTAATAAATCGTAATGATCATTACAAATTAGTAAACACCACTTCTCTGTGGGATCGACCTCTGCTCAACCTATCTATTATTTTTAGTTGGAACTAATCTTGACGTGTCTGTAACAGCACGGATCACAAATCCCATTGAGTTAGTCCTTTGTGGTCTTGTCCTGTATCATGGGTTAATAATAATAACAAGAAAAGACATGGGAAAAGGATATAACATTATTGCTTGGATTAATATCGCCAAAATATATATTTTCTATGACTTCCTTCCCTTCGGGGGTTCATTCAGGAGTTCTCTCGAATTCGTCATAGTCGCAAGAAAATGGGAATGAAATACATCACTCTAGGTTACTGAGCTTTTTACTCACGGGTTCTGTATTTTATTTTCACGTTTGGACAGAGATGAGACTGGAGCGTCGTAGAGCGAGAATCCATGCATATAGATAGTCTCACATCTTTTGGTACAATGTATCAGTACATGTTTATCTTGGGCCAATATGTAATTCATGTTGTAGTATTTGGCCTGCTGGAAGCTACTAGAAGCAAACATGTAATTATGCAAATTTAATGATCATTTATGTAATGCAAAGGCTCGTTTAGTTGGTTTCTTATCTTGTATACCTAAGACCCGTTGGGTTGTTTAGTCATGCTATACATTGAGTGGGTCCTTAGCGACATAACGTATGTGTCAGGATAAGCTGAACGACGAGGCATTACATACAGTGTTTTATATTTTGGCCTAAACGCTAATCTTTCTCTCGAAATAATTATAGTTCACAAAATCAATCAATGTAGTGGCCAATTACATGAAGCATTAACAGCAATATCAAACACGTCAATCAATCGAAGATTTACGTCTAACAATAAAAACCAACCCTTAACAAGAACGACTAGGTCATTACCCCAGAATGGTTCTCACCTGTCCTTCGTTATAGGTGCAACGGTTCTTGTTTAGGGTCAACGGCTATTGTCTCCTTTTTCGCCTCCAAAGCATATTTCCTTATCTCCTTTCAAACCAGAATACGTCCAACCTTTAATATCGAAGACTCAAAGGTAGTTATCGAGTTCAAGATAAACAATCACTCCAAAAGCTTTCGATATATGTAATTTGGACACTCATGACAATATATGAGCATTTTACACACGTATCAAAAAGCTAGGTCGCTAGAAATCCATTATCTTTGCTGTGTTTCTTGAGTTACATGAAGCATTACAATTCCAACGGCCATCTTAATCTATAGAAGTAGGATTTACATGAGTAAAAAAATATTATCCTTAAATAACATTCAGCCAAAATAATGTTCGATCTAAACTATGCAATAAATATGATATTTGTTGTCATATAAGTCCCTCAGATCTACATTATTTTCGAATAAGACCCTCAATTCTTCATCATTCCAATAGACTCCTTCAAATTGTTTTGTGTTGGACAAAATAATTCATTTCTTATTTCAAACCTGATAATTCCAATACAGTCACTCAAATGTTTAGTTTAAGACATAATAATTCTTGTGTTTAAACAAAATAATTCTGATTTATCATTATTTCTCTAAATAACTTTTTATTTTATAAAAATATCAATTGCTTAAAAACGAATTGAAGAGATTCTTGAAATGTCATAGTTGTATTGATAAAATTGAATAAGATATGGACTATATGGATTATTTTGTACAATAAATAAACTTTTGAGGGAGTAAACTGGAATTATAAAAGTTTGACAGACTTATTTGGAACTAACATTGATTTTAGAGACTTATAAGACAAAATCCCATAAATATAATTAATCCCTTCGTCCCAGAATAAATGCAACATTTCACTTGTTGCATTATTCAACACGTATTTTGAGGAATTTTGTTATTCGTCTTAACGACATAAGAAAATTACGTCACTATCTCAGGGTTGAAGTACATAACATAAACTATAATTAGTGTTTCACGATAACTTTGAGAAAAATGATGTTTGATCGTCCCATAATGTAAAATAAAGTTTGCATCGATAACCCCCCAGTCAAACTATTGCACTTATTTCGGGACGAAGAGAGTATCAAATAACTAAGACTCCAAATCTAAGAATTCTTTAACTTGGAGACTTTTCTCAGGAAGCATACCGCCTATTAAACTTAAGCGCATCATCCAAGATTCTAGGATCTTATCTTTGCAACCATGCCTCGTAACTAAACATGGAGACCAATTACGGCCAAATCAAACCTTCTTTATCAATCTTGGTATTATTCTACTGGCTTCTTTGCAATTCACTTGGCCCTACAACTTCCACTACCGTCCTGTTCTTCCTTCGAAACTGGAGTTGACTTCTTCTCTAAGGACCTCAACCTGTCCTTCATCTTCAACACTTAGTCCATTGAAGAATCACGAGAACAACTAGACATATCTTCGATCATCAGTAAGAAGTATAATGATGGAGAATTTAGTTGAACTGGTTTGGGCATCTTCCTGCACTTCGTCAACTCACATGTAGAAGAACTTGGTTTCAGTTACAAAACGTGCTCTCGGCAACCTTGCGCCCTCTGGGTCAAGACCATGTCCCGGATAACATCCAACTAAAGCTTTACACTCGTCCCCATTAACTTCAAGTGAAGTGTTAAGGATTTCTATCCCCGTGCTACGCTATAGCACTTTTTGTGACTTTCCATGATCCTTTATCAAACATTATTGAGTACCCTGAATCAACTAACAATCCCACAGAAATCAAGTTCCTTCTCACCTTAGGAATATATATTACATGATTATATCGTTCAACACCCATGTAGCCCCACTATGCAGTTTCACATGTACATCACCCTTCCGTGCAAACTTCAAAGACTCACCACTAGCAAGATGAACCTTTCCGAAGTTTACATACTTGTAATTATCTAACACAACATTGGCGTCATCATCAAAAGACATCTCCTTACATTCCCTTAACAATGCCCCTTCTTTCCACAACTCTAGAAGGTTGAATTTGCATATGAATTACTCTTCAACCTGCTTCTAGCATTGTCATCATGACATTGAGATATTCTTCCTCTATTTTAACGAGCAAAGCTAATCCAGCGTATGTCCCTGATTCTCTTCTTTGAACAACTTTGCTCAAAATCAGATCTTGAACCTCCATGAAATTTAGATTCGTTGATCACGAATAACCACTCAAATTAGTAATAGTCACGTACCTACTCTCTGACAAAGACGATAACAAAATCAATGCTCGAACTTCATCCTTGAACACGATCTTCAAAGAATGTAATTGATTCATAGTTAAATTAAAGTCATTCACATGGTTCATAATAGAAGCGTCTTCAAACATCTTCAGGTTGACAAGGCGTTGTATCAAATCCATCTTATTTGATGCCGTCCGCTTCCTAATATGATATTGTCGGCTTCTCATTCGTGTTCGCCAAAGCCTTCATCGGATTCATCATCCTCTTCGCGCTCATCACATTAAACATGACATTTTTTGATAGCGACAAACAAAGGGCATTTCGATCAAGTAATTCCCACTCTTCTTGCTTCATTGAATCTGGTGTCTTTCTCAACAACAGTTTGTGCAATCTTCTCTGCTACAACAAGTCTTTAATGTGCATCTTCTGTAATCCAAGGTCATTCAATATTTCTCACTGTAAAGGACATCGCTTCCTTCAAGATCGACAAATACTCAACCTTTTCACAAAATAAACAAACAAACAAACAAATCTTTCGTGGAAAGACTCTTGGGTTAGGTTTGGTAGGGTCATTTTACCTGTGGGTTTAAACAGGTTGGAAAATTTTATCAATGGGTAAAAAGCCAAATCTTATTAGGTCCTTAATCCTCGACCCATTACCTAAAATTAAAAATGGCTTTTCTTAAATCCTCGACCCATCACTTCGCTTTAGTATCTCATTAGACTTAAATATATCTTTTCTTGACTAATTAAAGTGAAGTGACAGCTCAAATATTAATGTGTATGAAGAGATAGCTGGTATCGGGTTGGGTGTGACTATCACGGGTTAGATCATAATGGGTTGAATAATTTTGCCAACTGATAGAAGGCCCTCTCTTCTACTGGGTCCTAAACCCTAGACGCTGTAAGTCGTAATGAGTCGAATGAAGCCTAGAAGAGGAGTGTAATGTCCCGATTTTCCATAACATGTTAATACATAATAATAGAAATGACGTCATTGCCGTTGAGTCCCACCACCCCAGTTAGACAAAAATTACTTAACTGGTTGAGATACAAAAATAAATAAAATCACTTTTACATAAACCTATAATGTTATCTAATACAGCGAAAACTCCTCATGTATTACATATTTTACTTAGTCCATAATTAGAATATAGTAGATGCATATTAGCACCATAACTTATATCACACCTACTCGTTGTCTCTGGCTCTTGAAAACACAAAGAAAAGAAAACACATAGAAAAATAGTAACTGTGAGCCATATGGGCTCAATAATGTGTCGACCCCATTACTAGTGGTTACACGAGAGAAATAGGTAAGAAAAGAAAAGCGAAATGATCACTTAGGTCCTTTGTTCTAGCACTCTGGAACTATCATTTCAATCTGGCATTCACAATTATCATCTCAAAAACACAGTGAAGACACACAATAGATATCCTCAGTGTTATAATTGTACCCTTGGCGAGATTTATTTAATGTCAACTTATCAAGCTTTATTTAGCTTTAGTTAATGGGACATCTGCAAAAGGGGATCCTCCAAATCGGAGTCTAGGATCTCCTGTATTAAGTTTCCCTCATACCAAAGCAACCTTACCGGCTCGATGAAAGAACGCCATCACCAAGTCACTGTATAACGCAAACGGCAGACACAACACTCTTTGTGTTATATACCACGGAGTTGTCTCACCAATTATGGAGTTACACTCCTTTTACTCACTCGTCCTCTTTATATCAGTTGTCAAGGCATAACACAAACATACACGTCATCTTATCACGATACACAACAGTTACAATAAGTATTTTAGGTCAGCCATATTTAGCGACTACGTCCAAAGATTCCAATGTATACTATTATACTCACGGTATAATAAAGCACATCGCCACACATTTTGATTTATATCTTAAGATTTACAACTCCAAATCATGATTATTAACTTCATTAGAAACTAAAAATGTGAGAATTAATATATATTAATATCAGAGTTTATCAAAGAGTGTATAATTATCTTATGAAATTTTTAGTCAAGATGATCACCTTATCTTCAAAACGATGAAGGTTCCTCATCGTACTCGTCTTACCACCTAACTTCTCCTCAAACTTTTTCTTCTTCTTTTCTCTTTCTTAACTCCACTCTTGCATGATAAGGAGTGTTCTGTTTTGTGGTTGTAAGAATTATCAAGAAAAACAGAGCTTGTAATTATATAAAACTAAATTAATTAAAATTGTTTAAGTGGATAATTGGTGGGTATTTAGTGGATAATTAGTAGGTATTATTGGATAATTAGTGGATAATTAGTTTAATTTAGGTGAAGGAGTGATTCACATATAGGAAAATAAATGTCAAAACTAGGTTTAAGTCATTTTCGTATAAATATGGTATTTTATATTAATACCGTATTTCCCTGTATTTACGTATTAGGATTGCATTTCATCCATATTTTGTATTCTATCCCTATTATACCGTCAAACAAGTCTTTTACCCCCGTAAAATGAATTATAATATGCGAATAGTAAATATTCACGTTAATTATCGTGAAATTAAATTTTACAGAATTTTTTGGGTCCTTTATGGGAGTGGAGCTGAATAGGCTAAATGAAAATTTTAAGACTTTAAGGTTCCTTGCTTCACTCTACTGATTATAGCGAAGAAGCTCAGCTTACTCAGTAGAGTATGTGCTCTACTTGGTTTTTGGTGATCGATCTGTTCTTTGGCTACATGAGGTTTTAACTTGTTTGTTTTATCTAGTTTTTTCTAGTCAGAACAATCAATCAAAGATGAATGCAAAAAATATAAAGTGCACCAGGATTTAGAAGGGTAATAACAGTAGGGTTCAATTGAACTCTAAAGCGTAAGTTTCACTCTTCCTTTAGTGGTAAATATAACCAAACTAAGAGGTATTTCACTATGTTTTGATTTTCGGTTTACCCTTAACTTTTCTTACAGAGTACACACTGGGTGCAGTTAACAACATTGAACACCTTGCTTGAAGAGATTCCTTAGAGCTGTCTTGATTTCTCCTCTAAACAAGTTTGCCTCTAACAAGACACCTCCTTCAAATACCTGTGAGCCTCTAAGACGGATGATGCAGCGCTTTGTTCAGCTTGCTTGCTCTTTTTGTTTCACAGCGAGGAAAACATTGTGTATTTTTCGTTCACATCAACGACTGAAGTTGTGATGTCATCCCTTAATTATGTACAAAGCTGCTGGACTACCTGTTGCCTCTTTTGTACTTGAAAATAATCTCAGTCTTTCATTTCGATTGAGAACTGTCCAAAAATCAGTTCCCAATGCTCCTAAAAACGACCCGAGATAATCCAGGCTGTAAACTTTATCACTATGACGTTGAATGTTTTGTATGGTATTGAGCTCTGATGTTCTCCTCTACTGATGTGGTGATAGTAGAACACTTCACGTCCTGTAAGGAACCTTCTATTTTGATCACATGCCCCATTCTTTGCAATCTAAAATCTACTCTACTGCATCGTTCTCTCCTTCTAACTTGAAGATCTTATCTAGTTCATCTCCACTGTGCTGATTCACTGATCTTGACCCTTCTGTTTTGTGGGTCTGAATCTCTGTTGGCTTGGTGATTTTCTTAGATTTTTTTTTGCTAATCACTAATCTTTAAGACTTTTAATCCAACAGGCTCGATACCTAATTTTTTACGGATGCCCACAAGACTGGGTCAAATTTTGTCAGGTCTACTCTCTAAAACACTACCATCAGCCACCAATACCTTCAAAGACCTGGTGATGCTCACTAATTCATGGCATACCCTCATAGCAACTTTTGGCTAAAAAAATATGTGTAATTCCAGAATCCATTGGAATGTGCAAGGGTTCACCTCTCACTATGCCAGTGGCTCTCAGGGCTTAGAGGGTACTCGTTCCTAATATTACATGCGTTGAAATATAAGGCATAAGAGCACTAGACCTTACCAACTCCTTAGCTCATCAGCCACTTCCTCCTCAACATCCTCTTCCAACATCCTCTTGATTGGTATCACTTCCAACCCCTGTTCCTCGATTGAAAACAAGAGTAAACTAAAAACAAAACAGAGTAATTATATGGGAAAGTTGTCAATGATATGAATAGGCAAAACAAGATACACACTCTCTCCTCTGTTTTTCTAATTAGTTATTGGTTGTATATTTATAACAACCTAACAACAAATGGCTAAAATTAAGGACTTTACCATAATTTTCTCCTTCGTTATAGAAAGTGGAGACTTCTCCTTAAGTCAAGGAAAGTTGGTTGCACTTTCTTGATCTTATCTACTTCAGTGAGATAAAAACAACTTTAGGATCATTGATCGACCTCGATCATGCCTTCCTCACTGATGGAAGAGCAAGCTCTGCCAACTCAGAGCTGAAGTTAAGGGAAAGGACTTGGTCAAACTCTCGATTAAAGGATTTCCCGATGATTGGAAGTTCATCGTTCTTACCTATCTTGAACTTTTTTCGCTACCCATGTCCCGTATTAATGATTTTTTTTTTTCTTTTCAAAATGATAGCTTCTTCTAACAAGCACGGTTCTATGAACAAGTCTACAACTGATGGCTTTACTTCTCTTGGCTCCTCATCAATGAGTTAAAGTTCAAAAAGCTTTAGATCATTAATATTAACAACTAAATGCATCTCCGTTTAAGTAAATAGTTCAAATTGAAACATACTAACTTTGAGTCGTCGTATGAATATACTCATAATTTTCTAGACTAATTTCTTTTGTTTAGTGTGCTTTGAGTCATGTTTCTCATTGTTTTAGTTTAGTTTTGTATCTTGGACCTTGGCACTGCTCTTTGTATGTTTTTTATGCAGATATGGCCATGTGAAGAGAGGTTTTAGCGTTCCATGGAAATGAATCTATGTGTTTGAAGTGATATTAGAGATTTTGAAGAATTTGATGAAGTTTGGATGTGAATAAATGAAGTTTTTGATGATATTTCGAGATATAAAGAAGTGTTTAGTGCATTTGATGACGTTCGGGTTTGTTTTGGAATGTTTTGAAGATGGTTTGGTCCCCAAGCTTGATCACGATCGTTACAGGAGCAGAAAACAAGCCGAGGGGATTATATGTTGGTCACGATCGTGAGAGTGCCTAGAGTTCGTCTAGAGAAGATTTCCCATGATGGTCACGATCGTGACAGACATTTTTTCACTTAAATTTTTGAAATTTCATCAAAATTTTCGCCAGATTTCTTAGGATTTTGTTATTTTTATATAAATACATCATATTATGTTCGTTTCCAGTAAGAGGAACACAGAGATAGCCGTCATTTTTAGGGTTTAGTTTAGATCATAATCATCTTTATTCTTTGTTCGTGTTGCTCGGATTGGATTTTCAGAGTTGTTTAACTTTGGATTATCGTTCTCAAGCCCATATTCATTGGTTTTGTTGAAATAGTCGTGAAGGGAGCAAGAAGGTCGACGAAATAGATGTTCAGGGTATTCATCAAAGCGCCCGGGCGCGGGCTCTAATGGGAAAACACCGAACCATGTGTGTCAAAAAAGTACCTGGGCGTAGAAGGTTGTCCCGTCCTGGCACGGCCTGTCATTGCCAAACTTTAAACCAGGATTTTCTACATTATACTCGGGCGTCGTACTTCTCACGTTGGGCGAGGGTTTCGAGTTTCACAACTCTGTCTCTTGATTCTTTTATCTTGTTCAAGGCCTATAAATATCCCATGTCATTAGGTCTTTGAGGCATGAGATCAATTCATAGAGATTCCTCTAGGGTTTGGTGAGCGAAACACAAACGAGATCGAGTGGGTTCGGGTAGAGACGATCGTTGTAATCTGGTGATTGATTAGTGATTGTTTTCCCATTGGTTTTTTCTTCTCATCGAGGGTTTTTCCCACATAAGGATCTGATATCGTTTTGCATTGTTTTGATTGCTCTTCGTGATTGATTGTTCGTCGTTGAGATAATCTTCAGGTCGTAAAATTTCTAACAAGTGGTATCAGAGCCACGTTACGAGGGCAAGGGCAAGATTGAATCTTGTGGATAAAGATTCAATTTTTTCCAAATCTAGTTTAATGAAGAGGATATTGGAAGACTAGGGTTAGACAGATCTTGTGCAATTAGGAAGATGGTGAATGCTGCTAAGTTCGAGATGGAGCCATTCAATGGGAAAACGAAGGATTGTTCAAAGTATTGAAGGGAGAGAAACCTGTTGAGATGAAAGATGATGAATGGGAATAATTGCAAGCTATGGTTACATTCACGATCTGATTCAGTCTCGCCCCAACGATGAAGTATCAAGTATTGTTGGAGACATCTCCTAAGAAGTTATGGGAAAAGCTGTAGTCGATCTACATGTCCAAAGGATTGTCAAATAAGCTTTTCTTGAAGATTGATTTGTTTGATCTAAAGATAAAGAAGAAGCACATTTGAATGATTATATAGCAGAGTTTACTCAATTGATTACTCAGTTGGCCAGCTTGGAAGTGAAGGTGGATGAGGATGATCAGGCTTTGATTCTATTGAAGTCTCTTCCTAGTTCATACTGGACTTTGAGGACCACCTTACTTGTTGAAAGGAAAAGTTGAGGGTATATGAGCTCACCACAGCTGTTCTTGACATCAAGAAGTTAAATCCTACAGGTTCGTCCAGTCGAGGTGAAGGGTATGTCAGAGAATAGAGGCCGAGGTCAGTTCAGAAAGCAGGGTGCTCGAGGGAAGTCACGTTCTATGCCTCGATCGTGGATTGAGATCTCTCCCAGGATGAATGCTACACATGTCATGAGAAGGAACATATGAATACTCAATGTCCTCAACACAAGAATAAGGGAAAGAAGCCATCAAGTTCTGCGAATGTGGTTGTAGATGAGTCCGATGCTGGTGACAGTGGCCTTTATGTGGCTTCAGTTGTTGAAGAGTTTCATGGAGTTTCCTTGGTTGTAAAAGGTAATGATCTAACTGTGAATAGGTTATCTCAAAAATTTTGCTAGGCAGTATAGTAGAGCTGTGAGCTAGTCTATACTACTTGAGTCTGCTGTAGTATTGCGGAAGTTCTGCAATTGAGACTTTAGCTTTGAAAATCTTGTCTCTTTAGACTTTTGAGTTCTTCACTAACAGTTCTAGGAATGAAAAAACAGTGCAGAAAAGTAAATGAGATGGGATTTTATACTTGTTCAGACATTTGTTACCAACAAGTAACAGAAGCTTAGTCCAGTCTTCCCTTGATGACCAGTGTAGTTAAGCCAAGAGGAGGTTCACTAGTTTTTGTTTTAGGCTTACAAGATAACCCCTTTACAACAAGATCCTACTTGCTAAAGGATGAGTAACCTAGATCTTGCAGCGCTCTGCTGCAGTTGCTGTTCTTCACTTGCAGACCAGTGAACCTTATTCACAAATCCTTAGTCTTCGATTCAACTCACGCACAGCGAGTCACCAAGGCTTTTTCTTTGTTTGAAAGCTTTGAAATGATATTCAAGTTTTTCTCAGACTCGTCAACCATTGCCTCAGCTTCTCGTTTTTTACCTCTTCCTTCTTCCTTTTCATTCCAGCATAACTTATACTACACCCAGACTCATACACCAGGTATACTGCACAGTCTCTGCTGCACCCTCGGCTGCATGAGCTGTGTTGTACAGTCTTCGTATCCAGCTTTTCTGCAACTTCACTTGCACCAAGTACTGCAGCCAGTCTGCTGCGACTTATCTCCCACTTTACAGCTTCCAGTCCTCATCTGCTCAGCCTGCTACTGTAGCCTCGTTTGCACCCAACACTGCGTTCGGTTTTCTACAATTCAGCTTGCACACTTGCACTGCGATATGGCTCATTTCACTTGGCTGCTTGAACAACGGAATAGTCCTAGATCATGAGAACCCTGAGACACTTTTGTTGCCGTAAGCATCTCATCTTTGGCATATAATTTTGTAGCCCCCTGTAGTTTGCATAGCCCTCGTCTGCGTGCTTCTCCTGCATGACCTCTGGCCCTAGTCTGTAACTACCTAGCTAACTATTACAGCCTAAGCATCTATTACATACATAATTTCTTCTTAAGTTTTGTTCATCAATTTCTATACAAAAGGAAGGATTTCACATTCTTATCAATTTTCCCCTAAATCGATGCTAACAAAACTCCTAAGAAATTCTAACAGCAAGAACACCTATACATCCATTGCTATAAAACAAATTACAGAATTTAGAGGACTTACATTTTCCCTATTGATTAATCCTTCCCTCCTCTCTTGAAAGGATAGTCCTGCTGGAGAAGCTTTGCCCTTTTGTGCTTTTGTTTCTTCCTTTGCTGTTCTGCTCTGGTATGCTCTGCTGCGGTCCTGGACCTTTGCTCTACTACAGATCTGCTGCTTGACCCCCTTGTTGCAGACCTTGGAGGATATCTCTCCCTCTAAGACCTTTGCTCTGCTGCAGATGTTATTGGCTCTACTGCAGACTGTTGTGGCTGTCTCTCCCCCTGTGACTTTTGTTCACCACTTCTTTCAGTTGTAGTTTCCTCAGTTGCACCCTTCTCCCCCTTTTTGTTTGCATTGATGTTCTAGGTGAGATCTTTGACAGCTTCCTTTAAGGGCTTCAGCTCTGAGGCCATGCTGTTTTGTGCACCAATGGATCTTTTGATGGTTGCGTCCACTTTGGACTCCAGGATACTGTGTCGCTTGTTGTTGTTAATAATATGTGTCTGCAGTTGACTTTGCGTCTCCTGAATGGTTGTCTGCAACTTTCTGAATTTGAAAGCTTAGGCAGTGTGCAAACGGTTATAGTTTGAGGTTGCCTTGACATAATGTTGCAGACTGATGACGGTGAACTTTTGAGCTTATGTGGTCAATGCCTTCGAGAGTTCTTGAAGCAATTCAAAGAAAGCATCAAAGTTTTCCTCCATCCAACTCCTCTATGTTGCAAAGTCATCTGCAAGAGGATGGAGTACTTTAGCGAAGTCATACAGAGCATCCTTGGTCCATTGTTTGACCTCATAGAGATTCTGATCCAGTTGATGCAACCTCTCATCAACGCTGGATGTAGAGGTTTTTGGTGTTTTTCCAGTTTGCTTTCTCCTAGATACTGACCTGGTTCTTGTTGACACTCGAGTCTTCATGTGCTATGGTAGCTTGGCTTCTTCCATTCCCAGTTTAAGACTCCTAATGGCTGTTTGAGGAGTCATGGGGACGTTGCAGGTTGCTCCATACAGCAGGCCTTGAGGGAAGTCAACTGATGGCAGGTCTTCAGTGGTCTACTGTAATCCAAATAAGAATTAAGGGGGAAACTGGATGTGGATTGGTGAAATATCCCCTTTTAGTTGCTGACTCGTTGCTTTTTGAACTGAAGTAGTGTCCTCTAGTAAATGTCTTCGGAGAACAGAAAGAGTCATTCCCTTCGATGAGCTCTCTTCTATTGTCTGCTCTTCAACCTTAGGAATTTGCTGTTCTTCCATGTCTTCCATCAGTTATGTAAGTAATTGCTCGTCTATAGGCAGTGGCTCGTTTGCAGGAGTGGTTGCAGTTGGCTCAGCTGCACTCATCTGCTCGTCTGTAGGAATTTGCTCTGTTGCAAGGACTAAGCTCATCTGCTCGTTTGCTTTGTCTGCAACTGTTAAAGTAGTCTGCTCCTCTTCTGCAATGTCCTCGACTGCAACTCTGTCTCGTCTGCAGGTGTCTTAGCAGTGAGGTTCTCTACCTCTACTGCAGACACTGAGGCAGTCTACTCGTGAGACTTAGTGGTCTGCTCTACTGCAGCTTCTGTCTTCTTTGTTGTAGCTTCTTCTATTGTTGGCTCTGCTGAACTGTTTTGCACTTCAGTAGTTTGCTGTTTTGGCTGAGGGATTCCTTCCCTGGCAACTTCATCAATAAGCTCATCAAGATGGCTATCCCTGTCTTGATCTTCATCACCGTCGTCATCCCCACCTCCAGGAGATGGTGGTCTGCCTATTTCTGGTCTGAAGAGGTATTCTTGGACTTCAAGTGTTGTAGCTGGAACATGCTTGTCAATTATTCTTTTGGGCTCCAACCTTACTTCTGAAGAATGGATAAACTCAACTTAATGCAGTTAAGCTTGTCTGTGCCTTCCGGTCTTCATTGTGGAGTCCTTCCATTCCAAAACTCCACTGAAGAGGATGTAAGGCTCTTTCGGCCTATTCTTTGCTTGAGTAGACTTTTGTTACAGTAGGACCATCTGCTCGATTTCTCCTTCTGTCATAACTGCGATGTCCCCTATCAGTGTTTTGGATCCTTCGAGAAGAACAGTGAACAACTGTCGAGGTCGTGATGGAATTAATTTTTGTCTGTTGTTATTTGAAGTCTTCCTTTTCTTGGAAGGAGCAGCTGGTGGTAGTGTAGGAGCTACTTTCTTCTGCAGCCTAGTCTACGAAGTAGTCTGCTGTAGAGTTGTCTGCAGAGCGGCTCTATGCAGTTCAGCCTCTTTGTGGATCTATTCTGCATCTGCTTCAAGGGCTTCATTCAATGTCCTCCACTCTTCGGCAAGTTCTTCCTCAGCTAGCTCTTCTTCTTCTGCTGTAGGAGTTGGCTCGGGTACACTGCTCACTATAGTTCTTCTCCTTCTTAGTTTATACTATTTAACAAACTCCTGCAGCATTGCCTCCATCTGAGGCTTTCCTAGGAGAGCATCACTTTGTGCTCTGTGTTCTTGGGCCTTCTTCCTCAATTCTTCAACATATTGAAGTGCTTCTTCAAATTTTTATCTCTCCTCTGGGCCTTCTGCTTGTTCTTCAGCTGCCCAGACTTCCTCTGCTGTCCATACTTGGATAATCTCCAGTTCATCATCATCATCTGCATATGGAACAAGAGACATATTAGTGTCGGAAACCAAAGTTGTTGTTGTTGTTTTACCTGCAGTGATGGTTGTTGTTGTTATGGCTGGCTTGTCTACAGTGATTGTGATGCCAGTTGTTGCAGTAGGGACTTTTTGTGGCATTGAGGAATAAAGGTTTCGAAGTTTTTCTTCAATATCCTGAATCTCCTTTCGTGTGAATCCCCTTGCAAACATTTCCTTTCTAAACTCAGCTCGGGGACCCTCTTGAGTTTCTTCAAAGCTCATCATTGAGCCTAGTATAAACTATTACAGGTTCTCGTTTGCCCCTCCCCTTATGAACTCAAGAACTCATCATCCAGACTTCCTCTTTGGACGCTTGAGAGCCTTAGGTGCAGCCATTTTCTTGGGCTTTTCGGTCCATGCTGCACTGCAACCTTTGCAGTAGGCTTTGATGGTGGTTGTGGTTGTGCTGTAGTGACTTTCCTTGCCTTTGCCAAGCTTCTTGGCAATCTTCCAATCTTCTTGATGTCAACTTTCTTCGACACCGTCTATGGTCTTTCTTGAGTGTCAGACTGCTTCAATTTGTCCTTCAGAATGATGCTCAATAGTCTGCCGTAGAGATGCTGTTTGGCCTTTACTGCACTGGCCAGTTGATACATCATCAAGGTAGCCCCGTTCACCTGGTGTTTCAACAAGATTGCACAAATGATCTCCTGCTGATCTTGTGTGCTATGGCCCTTCGAGAACTCCCTGGACATCATGGCATTCTTGACTACATCTGCAAGGAATTTGTGTTCTTTGGCCAAGAACTTCTTCATCGTCCTTATTGCTTCTTGCACATGTTAGGTTCCAAGCATTGCTAGCTGACCATCTGTGGTGACGCTGGGGGGGATTATCCTTGAGCCATCATTGTGCAGTCTGAAGATACGAGCCATATCGTTCACAGTGATTTGAATCACTGTCTTCTTGTGAGTGTAACTGATTTCTTGGAGATTCTCGAACCCTAGCCTTTTCAATCAGATCCATGGCTTCATCGTCAAAGATGTGGTTAGTGGTCTCGCACAAGTACTTCAGTCTGGCTTCTTGAATCGATTCTCCAACTTCTGTGACTTCGTCCGACTCGTGCGCTAGAGTTTCAAAGTCAAGAACCACACCTGTTTGTAAATCTTTTCTTGCCGGGCTCACTTGTGGCCTTGATGATTTGAGGGATGTTAAAGAAGTGGGTTTGTCGGCCATTATGGTTCCAAAGAATCAAAACTCGCAAAGTTTTTAGAAAGAGTTTGAATTGAGAGTTTGAGAGTGATCACAAGGAAAGTTGAAAGAGTTAGGGTTTGCTGACCGCTTGAGAGATAGAGGAAATAGAGAGAGAGAGTTGTAAAGTAAATTCTGAAATTATTTTCTCCTTGTTATAGATTTTATTGTTAGAGTCCAAAATTAGCCGTTACACTGTGTCCTAGAATCAATCGATCCATTGCGCAAATCAAGGAAATAATTGTGAAACGGTTTCTTTCTAAAGATAGAAGCAGTAGAGTGGCACCTGTTTATAGCCTGCATGGCTTGTGTAGTAGAGCAATAGAGGAAAGTCCCAGAAATAACTTAGAGAAGGGGG
>JAOVYX010018612.1:0-19860 GCA_035668315.1 Drosera spatulata
GCACAAACCAAAACCCCGCTCGGCCCATCCCCGCCACCAGGCACAGTCACAAGCATATTCGCGCCATTATCAACCTGCGTCGACCATTTCCTAGACACGTGATTAAGCCCCAAATCCAGCTCATAAAACGTCAACTGCTTCTGCGCCTCATTGGTCGCCTGCCCAGTCGGATCCTGATCGGCCTCCGAGTAATCCAACTCAATGGCAGCAAATATCGGATTATCAAACCCGCAATCCACCCCACAAATCGAGTACGTAATCGTATGACTCTTATGCGCCTCCAAAGGGGACGAAATCGTCAACCTAGCCGCCGTATCCCTATTCAGCACATAAACCAATTTCTGCTTCTCCACAGCCCCGATCATCACCGCCCTCCCCTTCGGATCAACAGCCAAATACTGCCCCGGCACGATCCTCCTACACCCCGATTTCCCGAACGTCTCCTGATGCACCTTATCGAACACGTTCTTCTCCTTATTATACTCCAATATAATTATCCTTCCGGAATCGGACCCGACCATGATGTAATCCTTGTGAGACCCCGTGAGACGGAACTGCGCGAGGGAGCGTATCGCGCCGAAGACGTCGACGGAGAGGAGCGTTTGCAACTTGCCGTTCTCGTCGGGCCGGAGCAGGTCGAGGACCTTGCCGCGCGCGACGGCGATCTCTTGGATCTTCGGGTGGCCCGAGAAGTGGCCGTTGATCGCGCAGAGGATGCCGGTTGGTTGCTGGAGTGTGAGGCTGTAGAGATACATTGTGGAGGGGAATCGAATCGAATTGGGAATTGGAAATGGAAACCCTAGGGTTTTGGGGGATTCTAGGGTTTTAGCGGAGGGTAGGGTTTTGGTGGGGAGAGTAAAGGGGAATGATGTGATAGGGTTTTGGCGTGGTGGCGGTGGAGGTTAGGGTTCCGGCGAGGGTTGGTCGCCGGCGAGCAGCAGAAGTGATGAGGCGGCGTTTCGTCGCTCGAGCAAGCGGTGTGGTGACTGGGTTCGCCTGTATATAATGAGCGTAGAATTTTCGGTGATTTTTTATTTTGTGAATGTATTTCCAATCAACTTGATGGACAAAAAAAATCCAGAATTTTTTACCAAAAAAAAAAAAAGAAAATAGAAAATTTAAAATCGAAATTTACTCTTGGTGACGGGGGATTGTTGATAATAACAACAAATAAGATGTTTTTAATTGTTAAAGTTACAACAATCAGATATGAGAATCATGTGTATCATCATAAAACATACTAATTCAGATATTTTGATCATGAATAAACTTTAAAAAAAACAAAACATATTTAATTCAAAAATATATATTTTAGGGTAAAACTATGTAGAAGAAAATAGAGACAATTTTGTTACGTTTGACATAGAAATCAAGACGATGTTGAAATGTTTAATGTAATGAGATTTGCATAAACAAACATCCAGTGGAGTTAAAAAGAGAAGGAAGTCCCTGCACTCAATTAAAGAGGATATCACAGGAAACACCAGCTTTTTAATATACTCTGCAGACTTTGTCTTTCAATATGCATCGAATGTTGAGCCTAATGGCTAACAGATCTTACAACTCACTCGCATCTACAACAATACCAGAATCCAACGAGAAACAAACACTACAGCACAACCAAGGATCTCCCTGGCTCCCATACAACAACATCGCATGCTGACCAAATACACTGCTTATTTCCACTACAGATCCTGTTTTATCCTAAAAGAATATGCTGCCTCTTCGAAAACCGTCCTATACCAATGCGCTGCAGAAAATGTAACCTGCACGATACTGATTTACATGGACAAACAAACGCAACTAGCCAACACTGGAAGTTGACAATACCACAAAATTTATCAGGAACAGGAAATCCTGTAATGTATTTGAAGCGGCCATCGACAGCGCGAGCAATGCATTTCCGATGGACTGTGACTAAGAACATGTGAAGCTCAACGAGTCTCCATGCCTATCATCTCTGATACAAGCTCATCCGTCAACGCTTCCTCTATTTCTTTCACGATCAAATCAGTTTCTTCACCCAATCCTAACCACTCTTGCTCTTTTCTGATCACATTGTCAGTCGATTCGCTACTTAGCCTCCTTTCCTCATTGATCAGTGAGGTCCAGAGCTCTTCCACAACGTCATCAAGAGTATGAGAGCTGATAAACCTCTTTGCCACGGAACTTGACCTCATGTTAGGACCCATGCATGATCCACGTAAATTCGTGAAACTTGAGTTTGTACGGTCAAATAGGAGCCTTCTGTCTGATGTCGTCCAAGAAGTCTGCTTGCCATACTTCCTCTCCAGCACATCAAAGACATGTGGATCAAGAGCATCCATGGATAGAGGTCCAGGCCCCAACTCTGATAACACATCGACAACGTAAGAGAAATCTCTGCTCTCACGAGTACCACAAATTCTCATCATTTCTTCATCTCCAATGTGATAATCACTAAGAAAACCATCATCGCTGTCTTCGTCACTAGAGACCATCACACTACGTCCTTCTGAGTTATACTCAAAAGGTTCATTGCTGAAGTAGTGTAGCTGTTCCTGGAAATCTGTAAACAGAAATCAAATAACCATGAGATTTCATGTTTGAAACAACGCCAACAAGAATAAAATATGTTCGTTTCAGTTTCACATAGATGTTACCAAATTCTCTGTGTTCAGTACTTCTAGCGTCCTGGAACAGTTCTTCGTACTCTAGGACAGAATCTGGACTGACGTCATAGCAATCTATCGAGTTCGACGAGCACTCTTTTTCTGTTTCAGCAAAATGTGAGGGCATTAAAGCATCATCCCTGAACTGC
The DNA here is from genome assembly GCA_035668315.1 of Drosera spatulata. Taxonomy (NCBI): domain Eukaryota; kingdom Viridiplantae; phylum Streptophyta; class Magnoliopsida; order Caryophyllales; family Droseraceae; genus Drosera; species Drosera spatulata. Next base: position 2,801 of record JAOVYX010018612.1, read on the forward strand.
AAGCATATTACACAGCCGTGTTGTTGAAGTCCGTGGATAGCATGGGAAGACCAACAAAAGAATACAGTAATCTCAGAGTGGCAGTGAGCTTTCAAAGAAAAAATAGAATTAAAAAATTACTCCGTTTATGAGAAGACTTTGCAAAAACAGTTTCACATAGCATGGTAATTAGCATTAATAAACACTACTAATGAAATGAAGCTTTCTCAATCCGTTAACATGTATGCAGCAATGGAAACTTAAGGCCATATGAGTTGATCTAATAGACAGTATATAATTGACACAGTAAGATCAAAAGCCATGAAAGATAAGCTACCTTTTGTCTTGGAGTACACATAAATTCTGAAGTAGAATCTCCATCATCGTGGATGGGTGCACTTAGTTCATACTGTTGGTTCATTTGGCGTGATGAATAATCTTCCTCTACATCATCAACATCGATGACCTCCACATCCAAGGCAGAAGACCTATTCGTCCACTGCTTGGATAACGCTGAAGATTTCCCTGAAAAATCACTTCCATGAATCCTATGCTGTACATGTTGAGAACTTTGCCAGTCCTCATTTTCAGAGAGAATCTCTATGTCAGAAGAAGCTGAGGAATACCCCGAAGGCGGAACCAAGGATATCTCTTCTAGCAGATGCTGAACTTCGGGTTTGTTGATGTCACTGCTAGTTTCACTACCTAGATTAAAACATTCGGAATCAAAGCGAGGCATGGATACTGATTGTCCGCGCTCTGAGTTCCATTCTGCAAAGAAACTGTCCTCCCTCAGGACGATACTTTCTTGAAGATTGCTCCCTTCAAGCTTCAAGTCCCAGTCTCTGTGCATAGTGAAGCGCCTATTTTTTCCTGTGGGACTCGAAGTGAAGGGGATGGAAAAAGAGCTCCTAGAAGGTTTCTTCTTATCTTCTCTATGCATTGACTTTCCACATTCAGTTGCAGTACTTCGATTATTTTTTGAGTAGGATCCTAATTTGCTGGAGTACTCATACCATGCACTGTGCAGTACCTCATTACGAACTTGTTCCGCAACCGCCCCACGACTCTTGGCATTAACTTTGGAGGTTTGCATTACTCCAGCTTCTGGATAAATCCTCTTGCTTCTCAGACCACAAGAGCTACTCCTCCAATTAGCACCGAATGAAGATGCTGTTGACAACGTTTTTCCAACACAAAGGCCATCTCGATTGTCCAACGCTTTATGGAACCTCCTTGGCATAAGCGCATCTTTCTTGTCGGAATGAGAATTAAGTGACTTCAATGCGGAACTTCTGCTACACACAGCCACCTGAGTATGTGTAAAAGAATGGGGCTTAACTCTTCGGAATGATTTCACCTTATCAGATCCAAAACTTGCTCTTTGCATTGCTACTTCTGAATCTTCATTTAGTGGTAAGCCACGAACAGATGTTCCAAAATGTTGAGAAACTCGATCTTCTACGCGACCAGCATTTTGTAACTTCTCTCCTACGTTTGAAGCCCCTTCACTTGGAAGCCCCTCAAATGAACCCTTTGTTTCTTGTTCTCCATCAACATCCATGGTTGAATCATCCTCTTCAAATGGCTTATTCTCTCGACGTCCTGCTGAAACCAATTTTGTCAATGAAGCAATGTTCTGAAGATAGCTTTCAGAGAGTACAGGTTGTCGAGCATGGGGTGGCAGCTGTGGTTTCGGCCTAAATCTCATCAACTTTGCGAGAACACTATCATTGAGTGTTTCAGAATCCATCCAGTTGATGATCCTTCAACCTATCACTGCACCCGAGAACCCGGATAACAAAGATAGCCTAATCAGCACGGCGAATCACAACCGTCAAAAAAAGAATACCTAAACAGCCCTTATTTCTCACTGTGAGCACTTATAAGTGAAACAAAACCAGGCCCAGGATTAATAGCATACAGACGTTAATTAGACCCAAAAACACACACATGGATGAACACATTGATAGCTCCCTACTGAGAACATGACTATCATTGAAATCGCTACGCTAATGCTTTCGATCAAATGAATACAAAGAGTACAACAGACAAGCATGGTGCGCACGCTCCGTTATCAATCGCATCAAAGGGACCGACCCTGACAATTATCAAAACATCAAGGTCGCACCATGATTAACGGAAATCTCAGGTCGAACTGAACGGACTAATTATATTATGATCAACCAACAAAAGATAATCAATCAGAACAACACATCTCCAAAACCCCAAAGATCAAGCCAAACCCCTTTTTTTATCTCACAAACTCTGATGTCAACCGAATCTCGAGTTCTCCAACCAATCATCACACATCAAATCTCAATCAACTGATCCCAATACACACGATCAATCATTTCAAGTGGAAATGCGTAGAAAAAATTCGAATACCGCACCAGTTTCCCTAAACAGTAGGCTGCAATCGATCAGTGATATGCAGAGAGGGGAGAGTTCACGGCGGCGACGAGGGCAATCATTCGGGCACTTTGCTTGGCGTCTTGGAATGAAAGGGGGAGTGATCGGCCGCCTGGCTGGGATTTGATATGACCCGCGAATGAGACCCCATCCATTCCAAACATAAAATAAAATGAAAATGAACGCCATTTTAATTTGGAGTTGTTTGTGGGAAATCTGGGAAAAAAGACGCGTTTGGCATGTTAGAAAAATCAAATTCTAGACACGTTGTCCTAAGTCAACGTGATTTCCAAAAAAAAAAAAAACGTGATGAGTGGATTGTATGAATATGTCAAATATGAGTAATGATAATGGAAATATTAAAAGCGAATAATAACAGGATAAGTTGTCTGAGATAATTATATTGTGTAAACATGTTTTTGATATTGATACCCAACAAGTTATTTTGACAAATGGACAACGTAATCAACAAGACAATATTAGATGATAAAAAATTATACTTCTTTTCACATTAAGTTATTTTTATGAGTATTTTTTATAGAAAATTATCCAAACCTATAATTTTGGGAAATTAATTTCAAAACAACCACACGAAATCTTATTCCTCAAAACATATAATTTTTAAAATTTTCCAAAAACTGATTCAAACTGCCTCATTTCCGATTTTGCAGTCCTATTCTATTTTCCACTGTACAATTACAAATTCTTTTCCATCACCGAATTCTTTGGATTTCGCATTAGACCATTGGATTTTGCATCAACAAAATCAATCGAAGAAGTTTCGTTTTGGATTGACAGTAGATCTAGGTCTGACGATGGACAACAAATTGATTTTCATTTGCAGGTTCGGTTTGGTTTTCTATTCTTTTGTATGTGATCGAGATGGAGGTTTTGATCAATTTGTTCTAAAGATACGAGATCGGTTTCACATTTATGGAGACATTGAATTGAACTTTTTTTATTCGATCCCGGATCACGATCGTTGTATGATGAGAGATCAAGAGGATTTCATAACAATGTTTGAGGTCTTGAGTTGCTTTACTTTGCATTCTGTTAATGTTATTGTTGAATGTAGAAGCAATCAAAAGCGTTTTGGATCATGCAATTAGTTTCGGATTGTGCAAGTCAAACATAGCGACAGTTGTGTGGGACAGAGCGTCAGTTGTTGAAAACAAAACGTCAGTTATGTGTGATAGAGCGCCAGTTATATGAGACAGAGCGTCAGTTATTGAAAATAGAACGTCGTGACAAAACTTCCTTTGTAGGCTCATATTCGTTGGTGTCTGATTTTTTTGTTGAGAAAGATGGTTATGTTCATAATTTTGGTGAAAGTGTTGTTACCGAATCATTGATTGTTTTGGAAGGCGGTCCTTCGACCAATGTGCAACCATCTCTGTGTTCATCGCATTGGTCTAGTTTTATTTAATTGAGTCCTTTTTAGATAACAGTACTCATAATTAAAACAATTAAGCATCATTATTTAATTGATTATATGTTAATCTACAATACAGAGCGCCAGAAAGAATGACCGTAAAAAAACAGTTTGTATCATCTGAAATACTTATAGGGATTAGCATTGCATATCCTATCACTTTTTTTCGGAATGGGGCAGTTATCATCTAATGATCCAATCAATTTTTGAAAAAAATGGGACATCCATTTGTAATCACGCATTTTTTTCATGTCGGTCAACGAAGTCTTGGATGTGCTCACAAACAATGTACGAAAAAAATGGGACAGTAACTCCAGTTCAATACCGACATGAAAAAATGGATGTGCTCATATCCAAGCACCTTTGTAATCACGAGTAGCTCCAGTTCAACGAAGTCTTGGATGTGCTCACAAACAGTGTATTCAACATATAGAGCACCAGGAGTCGTGCTATGTCCTTATAATCTGATACTTCTGTTTTTTGTGAAACTTCAATTAAAGCATCTTTGATTTTACTGGTTGTCAATTCCCTCTGTGCTCTACTTTCCGTTTTTCGATCCTTAAAACGGTTGTCCAGGAATTCAGATTTATTGATTGTTTCCATCAACCCGTCCTGATCCATGTCAATATTGCCATCAACTATTCCAAAAATCAGTTTCATGTCCATTTCGTTGATAGTGAATATATGGTCGTCTAAGGTGAAAGATATTTCCATTCTGTTGTAACCTGCCACAATCTGATGTATGCAAATATCGTTTTTTCCTCGAATTCCCAATCGTCATCCTTCTTCGTAAATCGTTTTTATGAGATTCCAAAAGGGGATCTTTATGAAATACAATCTGTGTTGATCCGTAACTGTCATTTTCTCTTTTGGACATGTGAGAATTTTCATCAAGGTTCCGAAATTACTCTTGTATTGTCTTGCCATTGTTCCTATTGCACATTTGATAATATTGTCAAGTTTATAAATAGAGCGCTTGTTTAATTTAGAGCGTCATTTGAAATTACCCAGAGCCCTTGCTTAAAATATACAGACGTTCTATTTATTTTTAAACAGACGCCCTGTTTGAAATTATCCAGAGTCCCTGTTTAAAAGTACACAAAGCGCCTGCTCATTTTTAAATAGAGCATTTGTTTAATTTCAAACAGAGCGTGTGATAATTGTTCAACGGTGCGAATTTATGTTTCAAACCCTAACAAATAGTAATATGTCACAATCACACAAGATTTGACATTCTATTCATGTTTTTAGGGTTTGCAAGTTTATTATTATTTATAATCATATATTTTTGAATAAAAAAACATTAATTTGTTGAATGCATTACATGTATTCAAACATTTCAGAGAGAAAATGATTCGAATGAAACTCCATTCATGAAATCCTTAATCAGAATACCCTTGATAAGCTATTTCATCAAATTATCAAATTGGTAGTTAAAATCACGTCTTTTGTAATTATTGTTGTAGCAAATTTGCATAACGTCTTATACCAAATTGAATTCGCAGAAAATTCGCAACAAATTGTTGCCGAATTTGTCCGGTGAAATTTTTTGTATCGTGATTAGGAGGTTGAAATTGATGGGTAATGTAATACCCCAAGAAAATGCTTAAATGGTTTGATTGTACTACCTATACAAATAAGGTGCACCTTCCTTTTCGATAGTCCACCACTTTAGAACTCCGCAGTTAAGCGTGCTTAACACGGAGTAATGCTGGGATGGGTGACCTCCTGGGAAGTTTCTCAGGGTGTACGCGAGTGAGGCCAAAGCGCACTGAAAGGACTAGTGTTGGTCTGTGAGGCCAGTTGTCATGGCGTTACAGTATGATATCAGAACAACCCTACGACCGCGTGTTGGACCTGTGGACAAGAGATCCAGGTCAGTCGTCTAGCAGGGGAAGGTTCTGGTGCTGTGTGTCGTTCTTTAAGTGGGTGTGTATGTAATACCCCAAGGAAATGCTTAAATGGTTTGATTGTACTACCTATACAAATAAGGTGCACCTTTCTTTTCGGTAGCCCATCACTTTAGAACTCCGCAGTTAAGCGTGCTTAACACGGAGTAATGCTGGGATGGGTGACCTCCTGGGAAGAGTGAGACCAAAGCGCACTGAAAGGATTAATGTTGGTCTGTGGGGCCAATTGTCAGCCTGATGAGCGGTTCTTGGTGACGACCCGATAGTCGGGGCGTTACAGGTAGAGCGTGCGATGGAGATGTGAGGCGGAATAGAAAGCGTCGTGGGATTTGACAGGTGGAAGTTATGTGCGTGGATTTTGGGTACTAATTATATATTTTTGGAATTAAGATTTCGTTTGATATTTTTTTTTCATCTTTTTATAATTTTAGGTAAATTTCCCTATTTTTTTTTATAACAAATCTAATTGGATCAGGATTTCTTACTGTCAAATTTTGGACAACATGAAAATCCTAACACATAAAAAATCAAGGATCAATTTTTTATTTTTTAATTTTGAAAAACATTCATGATATAATGCGCATCTTTCAATGAAAAAAAAAAGAAGAGAGAGAGACTACACCAATCTGAAATTACAAACAATCCTAGTCCAAACAAATCACGACCAACTAATTATGGGATTTGTGTGCAGCCTTAATAGTAGGACAAACGTATAGACAATTGATCCCTAGCTTAACATATTCGCATTGTCTTAATACATACTCCGATCTTTCTAGTAACTTCTTCTCCTCCGCCGATCACCACCAATTCAGACATCGTCTCCACTCTCCCATCCCCCGCCGTCGATCAATGCCGATCGATCGAGGCCGCCGACGCCGCCGGATGTAAATCATTGGATGTGAATCGGAGGGGAAAATGCCGGGGATCGATCAAGTTTCACGATGATGTTGATCAGAAATGGGTTCCTCATCCTGGTGTTGTCCCTTGTTGTCTCTGCCCCTCGCTGTTGTTCTTGATTTATGACTGCGGTTGATTTTGGGTGGTTGATGTGAAATATGACATAAATTGTTAAATTATTTATGACGGCATTATCTTTGGTTAGGGTTTGAATTTTCACCGACTATGCTTTCTGGTGATCTATCGTTGGTGATTTTATTAGTGATTGCATGTTTATTTGATGATGAAGTAAGGTTTGGAAAGTTGGAAATGGAGGTGGAATCTGCTAAGGCATAACTGATATTGGTTGTTGAGGATAGTTTACCCACATGGGTGAAAATATTAGAAGTGCATATATGTATATATAGATCTTGAATGTTTCTCAAGATGGAACACCTGGATATGCGGAATTTAACGGATCCTGCACCAAAAAGTTTCCACAATGCATTGAGTCCATGATTTAATAGAAGAACGAAGATTAGTAAGCAGCAGAGCAGAAAAGGCAAGCTTACATTTCTCTGCTTGTGAACGTGTGTCAAGTCGTCCGAAATGGACCACTTCTTCCAATGACCAAGATTAACTTCAAGATTTCCTACTAGAAGTGTAAGGGCCATATTGGAATGGAAGATCAGTTAAAACAAGGAAAACTAAATGAAGTCAGAAAAAACCAAAAAAAAATGTTGTCATGATCTTTGATCCCCTGTGATTACAAATGTAGTGACAGTGTGTTTCAGTCAATGGGCGTCTAAACCATAGCACCGAATCAATCGGGATATGACCATAAGACATTAGTTTTGGGAATCGCCAACTCTGATTATCAGCCAATTCCCCAACTTCAACCGACTTCCGGGGTGGTTATTTCCAAAACCAAATACTTAGATGAAGTTGAACTACTCAGATTTGGGGGTGGATGAAATATGCAGAATATTATCTGCTCAATCAATATTAAACCTCTGGGGTTCCAACTCAAAACCAATTGACAATGAATGGAGTATCACAAAATCTATATATATATACATACATATATACATATACATATACATACATATATACATATACATATACATTCATATATACATATACATATATATATATATGCACTTCTAATATATACATATAAGGGCCATTCCAATATGGCCCTTACACTCCTAGTAGGAAATCTTGAAGTTAATCTTGGTCATTTGAAGAAGTGGTCCATTTCGGACGACTTGACACACGTTCACAAGCAGAGAAATGTAAGCTTGCCTTTTCTGCTCTGCTGCTTACTAATCTTCGTTCTTCTATTAAATCATGGACTCAATGCATTGTGGAAACTTTTTGGTGCAGGATCCGTTAAATTCCGCATATCCAGGTGTTCCATGTTTTACTTGTTGTTTCAGAATCATAATTTGTTCAAATGGTAAAAACTTGTCCAATTTATTGGTGTAGAAGAAGTGATTCTAGGTGGAATCAAAGTTCATAATTCTGAAACTTTGCATAGGTGCTTGGTGCCATGTGGCAGATGATTTGTGTGAATTCTGCTTTGTAAGATTTGGTAGTAAAATTATTTCCCTCTTGCCGCATTGAACCTTTTGGGTTGCTGGAGATTTTTCTTCGGTGGTAGCAAGCTTAGTCCAAGTCTCCGAGATATTAAATGTTGATGGGTTTACTACATATCTGCAGCACATAGCTACGAAATTAGCTACTCTCTGGTTTTGTAGAAGCCCGTTATAGTCTGGCCTTATTGTATTCCACTGGAACTTTTTTCTCCAAAAAATATGAACTGGAACAATGATTAAGCATGGAAGCATCTGAAGTTGAATTATATTTCCTAAAGAGGAAAACTGGACCAATTAGTTGACATATGTGTCTGATGAAATATGACTTCCGTCTACCCCAACTAGGAAGCGAAGCAAGCAACGATTCTCTTACTACATTATGGTGGACTCTATGCGATGTGAAATCTTTTTGGTGCACGATCTGTTATATTATATGTATGCAGGTGTTCTTTGCTACGACTCTATGCTCAGTATACTTCTATTACATCGATGGAAGTGCCATGCCATATTCTGATAAATTCATCGCTTTCTTCGAAGTTCCTAAATCATATGCAAGTCATGAATGAGAATACAAGCACTATGAATTCCTGCTTACTAAGTTGTGTCTTCACTGCGATATAGAGCCTTGCTTTCTTAAGTTCTCTTCTTGAATTTCAATGGCAAATATTGCGAAGACTACAGTGTGGGATTCGTGGTTCGATAATCAGATGGAATTTGGGAATGATAAAGAGAGGTGCTACAAGGACGAGAATCGAGAATTTTTTTTCCTCCTTTGATACATCCTTCATTTGGATTTCAGGTTCCACTTCAAAGCACGATAATGAGGTTAGGATAGATCTGTTCGCCTGCAACTTGGAAATGGTTAAGAAATACTCAGGTGGGTGATCTTCCCCTTCCACATCTGCATGTTTTCTTCCATTATCGTTCCAGAATCTGGACCTTGTAGAGTTGGGTCATTCTTGAGATTTGTGTTATGTTGTTCGATTTATATTGTACATTGTCTTGTATCCTCTGTATTCCTGAAAAATTGTGCTTGTTAGCGCTTATGCTGACCTTGCTTCGGGGCTGTTTGTCATTTTGGAACAGACTGCTGTAGTTAATAATATCAACAATGGCTTATGAGCTAAATGTCTTTGTCTTGCAACTTTTGATTTCAATTTTCATACAGGATGGCTTTAATCATGAAGGGACTGATGTCGGCTTGAATTATCAAAGCAGTAACTCAAGTTTCTGACATCCATGGAAAGGCCTGGTACTCATATGAGATAAGGTTATCTCTTCTCATCCACTCTTCTCTGCTGTGTTATCCATCCTTGTATCCTTGCATCCTCATCCTCTATACATGGAGATTTGTGATAATGCTTGTGTGGCTGCATATGAGTTCAATGCTTCAAGCACTGTAATGATGATAATTTATTTGGCTGGCTAGGGTTAAAAGGGCCAAGTGAGTGGCAAAGGACACCACCAGTGATGGAATGCTATATGGTCAGACTGTAATGATCACAATATGCAGAAGAGTGGCTCAGAGAGCTGCACTGCAGACAGGTAAAATAAAGATGTAGATTGAATTCTCTTTATCATGGCCCAAACCAAAGCGAAAAGCACGGAGGTGAAAGAATACTTTCAAAGTCTGACAAGACTCAGGTTAGAACAGGCAATGTGCATGAAATGTCATAATTGATACATAGTGGTAGTGAGTCAACTCAAATCATCAGGGGGGAAATGTTCATCGATTAGTTTGATGCTTTATGAACTTTTTTCAATAAAGAGCGATGATGGTGTTTAAATCGCGGTGACAACAGGCAATTAGAATTCTGGTTATCAAAACAAATTTTTTAGGAGGTGGTGTAGATAACAGACAATATTGTTAGGAATGGTTTATATGTGATGAGTATGAGGCATCTAGCTTAGAGTTTTCCGACATAGATAGAGAGGAACTTGTTTCCTGAATGGAATTCTATCATCAAACTTGGTTGGTCCAACTCTTTCATCTTTCTGGTGCTAGCACTTCTGGTGGATAGAGTGATCGAGTAGGATCAGTATTCTTTCAGGTTTTGCTAGAGCCGTTGATGTGACACGAATAGCCTAGGTTGAAAGATTCGAAGTCGGTAATGTTCTGTGAAGTTTTGGTTTCGCAGATTGGAGTGACCACGCGAAGGAAGCACTCTACCAGGTTATTTTCTGCAACTTCATACTTGAGATATTTTACAGTATTCGTCATCAAAATGTGCCCCTTAACTCTATAGAACACCAATATCCTGTGCTATTGTGAATTCGTACCAGGTTTTTCTGCAGTGTGTTCAAAAGTTTTACATGATTGATTATCGATCCTAATACGGACAGGACCAGATTCACAATATTTCTGAAATCTGAAGCCGACAGTTTATAGAAACGCGCTGCAACCATATAAAAGGTTCTATTATTTCCATCCAGGTAGAAAATACGCGGAATATCTACAAGGAAGGTGGGGTTCGCACCCCCAAGTCTATATATGTCACTGTCCGAGCTTAGCGTTGTATGCAACTGTCTCGCCATTTTTGTCAGAACACAGAATGCCTACGTGGAGTTCAGATCCTATACTGTTGACCCCATTGCAATCTTTGTTTATATTGCTGATTTGTGAGGAGATGGCCTTTGGTCAAAGCATTAGGCTCACATGACTGTGATTCTAGACCCCAAATAAGATGTTAGTTGATGTTGATGATGCCGTAAACAAAAACTCGGATTTGATAATACATATCAAGGTCACGACAGTTCGATCGTTGATGATGAAATTTATTTGGACTGACCTCAGATCCGATTTTTTCTTTCTCTTGATTAGTTACCGTTCAGTATAACAGGTGGCGGTCTCTTCTATGAACAAGGACTGGAATACTACTAATGTGCATGCTGTGACAATCAGATGATAGTGTTGACTGATCTATGAGGTTTGATTATTCATTAATGTGTTGCTATTGTATGCAGGTTACGTTATTGTATGCAGGTTTGAGTATTCAGAACGGGAAGGGGTCAAATGACCACGTGAAGTGGTGGCTGCTGTAGCAAGGAAACTCCAATACGGACAATCAAAACCGATTTCACGAGAAAAACAGAAGGGAGATTCTCATGATAGCATCAACCAATCTGAATTTCTATTCTCTTACGTCAATAACTCGATATCATTGTATAATGCTTATTTCGAAATTCTTGTTTCCCGATAATGATGTCACAGTCAATGAAGATGACATATCAGGGAAACAGAAGTTGAGAAATCTGAGTTGGGGGCAAAATTTGGTGCAAATGCCTCTCTACCATTGATAAGTTATCTGTCACGTGGGGCAAGGGGCCCTTGTACTCTCACCAACAGCAATCTCCCAATATTCTTCTCCACCTGGTCTTTTCTATATATAACTCTTACGATGAGGACACTGTTATGAGTATATGTACATGCATGCTTCTCATTTCATATCTCCTCATTTGCCGACCACGCCCTTTCTGTTTGGAGCTAGCTGTCCACGTACGTAGATATTCTTCTACGTGTTCTGTGTTGCATTTTACATCGTGCACTCCGTGGTTGAGCTCTGAGACAGCGAAGGACTGTGGAACTAGTCATGGATGACTCCCCGGCCTCCTACATTCACATGGTATGTGGTGCTTCGTATTATTCTTTGATCATGAATCTTTTCGCATGGTTAGCATGCCGTTGCTTCAGTTATTTTCCATGAGACTGGATCATTGTGTGGCTTAGCAAGCAGAAAAAATGTGTACAAGTATCTTGTCATAGTTCAAATGGTAGCTTACACTGTTGCATATGATGTGTAACTTAAATGTAAACGCTGATCACGCATTGACAGGTGCAACACCTGATAGAAAAGTGCTTGATCTTCCACATGAACAAAGAGGAATGCATGGCCGCGCTGTCTAAACATGCCAATATCAAGCCTGTCATCACCTCCACTGGTACGCCTCCTTCGTCTAATTTCTGTATATTTGCTGTCGCCTGTCGGATGTTTTTATTCTGGGCCTATAGTGTTTGATCGATGATATGCGTAGGTTCTGTGCAGTTCATTCTTCAAGTTAAGAAAATGAACAAAATATTATCACGCGGTAATCACCAGTTGGAGTGTACTGTACCAAGTAAACTGATAATGTTTGTGTTTCGATGCATGCTGGTTTTAGTGTGGAATGAGCTCGAGAAAGAGAACCCAGAATTCTTCGAGGCATACTCTCTGAGACGAGGCAACGAAGACTGTACAATGTCCGATGCAGAGACAGGCGAAGAGCTTGAGAAGATACTCTCCAAAGGCTAATAACAAGTTCCTGAAACAAGCATCTACGTAGCTAACGGAATCCATTGGAAGTTAAATGGAGGGAATTAATGGCAACGCTGGAGCGGGAAGCGGAACGGGAGGCATGCGTTATCTCGTCTCTATCCAACTAGTACATTGTCCAGGATATGGATACTGACTAGCTGCAGAATATCAACGGTCCATATATTGCCGTATTATGAGCTGAAGCAGCTTGGTGATAAACTGAAAATGATCCCACCATTTAAGATGTCTCTTCTAGATTAGCATGGTGATTCGGCATGATCAATGTGTCTTTAAAGTATATAATTTGTATGTATTCAGTGTACAATATTCATGGTCGATAACTAATTCCCCGATTACCTGTTAATTTGTGTTCTCTTTTTTTCCTCCTGGTCTTGTTCTTTTACTCTTGCCTATGGGATTTAACTTGGACTACTCAAAGAAAGTTACGCGCTAAGGAATCTGTGGATCCAAAGTCGAAGTTGTGTGATATAGATTCCGCCATTCAGGCATCATAATCTAACCAAACCATGCAAGGTTGTTCTGCTGAACAGATGACTAACTTCAGTTTCTACCAAATTAATTGTTGGTATCGTGTACGATTGTTTGTCTGATTTCTGTGACTTATGTTACGAAATAACGGATACGTGGTTTCTTGGTTACCCAACCCTTGGAAATGTAGGCCCTATTTCCTTGAATGGTGTGGACGTCACTATTGTCATTGTTAGGAATGCATACAAATATCAATTTTCAAACACTCGCACAGTGTCCGCAAAAGTATATTCTTGAGGCGAAACTGGTCCAGGTAAAAGGTGATTCGAGGCAACCGTGGATGGAACCGTCACCTAGGTAGCTCTCGATGCTGATGGTCAATACTAACTGTTCAAATCATTTAAGCAATGTCCGAATTTGAATAATCTTAGTAGAATCAAATTTGGTTCCGACCTGCCAGCGTTTTCCATCCCATCTCTTTCTCGTAAATGTTTTAGATGATGGCGACCACATACATCACACAAATCCTAAGACTTAGTCACATGAATACGTTCGTTTATCATCGAACGTCAATCCATAACCACTAATCGAGGATAGAGATCTTTGTACTTATCAAATATGACTCAGATCACAGTTCTTTATGCAACACACATTAGCTCCTGCTTTTAACGATCGGCACATTAGCTCCTTCATCAGCAAACCGATCACTATTTTGTCCTATTGCGATGAAAATTCAGTTGCCGATTAAACGGGATTGATTCCCGTGTACAGAGAATCAAGTCATGTCATTTGACTACAGAACAAAGGTTTTGATTTGACGTTGAGATTCCTTGCATATCCTCCCACATGTTCCGTCACTTTGTGAGATGGTCCTGTTGACAGCTTTGGCTGCTTTCCCGTGTCCTGTTTTTTTTGTGTTCATGCCCCCGTTACAAAAAAAATAAAAAAATAAAAACAAAATCCTGGCAATCCTGGCTCGGTGCTACGCCGTCCAATTAGAACTTACTTTGAAGTCCGATAACCATCATTGCTTGACAACATCCCGAACTAAAAGGCCTACGAAGCGTGGTTTTGATTTTATCTAAAGATGATCACGATCAATGAAAAACACTCCCGAGTAGTATGATCAAATCATGCACATATGGCAGCCACCACAGCACACAAAACACCTTTTCTCATTGAACGCACAGACTATTAACAACATATTCACAGCAATGTGAGACATGTTTACATATATACACATTATGACATGCACAGCAAACCAACCAATCAACAATAGGTACATAAAAAACAATGACGCAAGGCACCTGAAACAACAGGCCGCAAAAAATAATGACATCAATATATATCAACCCAGGAAAATGAGTTTCGTATTACGACGACTTCTTTGGCAACAATGGCTCTTCCAGCTCAGCCGCATTGCTCCCTGGAGCAGAGCCACTTTGATAACCAGACTCCATCCGCGCAGCTGACAAATCCTCCATTCTTTGCTTCAGTAGCCTCTGCAACAAACTCGGCTCGCCCTTGGCTACTGAGTCTACTGCCTTGGGCATTTCATAGATGTTCTGGACGTGCTGAAGGCAGACTTGGACTGCATCGTGAACTCTCACGAAGTACCACTCCTTACCTATTAATTCAACGAGTCCAGCTCTTGTTAAGGTGAGCAAGACTTCTCTATTAGGATTAGCGATCACGGCCTGGATGTCCCGCGACTTGTACTCCTGGGACAAGTCCTTCAGAGCTTGAACAGCGCTTGAATCGATGTACGTAACAGCTGTAACGCATCAGACACATTTCTTGCGTAAACGACCGATACATGGAAAATATCACCAAGAGTAGGAAATACAGAAACTAAGAGCACATGAAAGAGATCATACGTGACATTTCTAGAATCACAAAGTATATCCTCTCCACTTCTGGCCCACGTTTCAACGAACCATCAAAATTGGCTTCATATTCTCGAAGACTGACAACGAGAAACAAGACAGTCAGGTATGTATCACTTCGAGATTTAGAGAACTGGAATTGGAAAAGTGGATGACAGGATGAGCTTTGCCGAAATGAAAGGTAACTGGTAGAATGCGATTAAAAGTATGTAGCATAACAGCTCTCACCTGTCTTTGATATAACTTGTATTTGCAAAATAAATAGGAGCATCAACTCGAACAATCACTATTCCATTGTAAGTATATGCTTCTGGATACTGTCGAATATTTCTATAGATTGTGGTGCCTGGTAGCCGCCCCAACTCAGCTGCAGAATTAACAATATAATTGCTCATCACAACGCAAAAGAAATTCCATTTGTATCAACTAATACTTGTTCGATTGAAAAAAACTTTCTCAACAAAGTTTTCCAACAAACATAGGCCATCAGAAAACCGCACTGTGGCAACAACCCCACATTGAAAATAAAAAAGCCATGTAGGAAACAATGTCAACACGTGACAGTGAGGTCTGCAAGTGAGCATGAAACTTTGCAACATTCCCCTCACCACGATGATTCTTTTAAATGAATATGATTTGAGACATCATTAGTTTGCAAAATCACCAAGAACGAAGAGATTACTTTCATATCAGTACTTAAATCATAATCGTTAAGGAGCACTCACCAATATGAGGATTTGCTGACTCATGTATCACAAATGCTAGGGAGACTCCAACCTACAGCAAGAAACTGTCATATTAATTTGACAATTTCGATACATAAGAATAAATGAAAGTGAATGTGGCGTAGAGGTGTAGCATGAAAAACATTACTATATTCTTGTGTTGAATAATGGTTGAACCAAAATCTGTCTTGGAAAATTTTAATTGCCTAATTTTTTACATAGATGTTTTGGGACTAATTCAGCAATATTGTAAGGAAGATATCATGTTATTTTTCCATGCGAACAATATGTTCTTAAGCTTACCCCCAGAAGCACACCGATCTCAATGCCGAGAAACAATGTTGTCGTGCATGTAATTGTCCAAAGAACAAAATCCTTCTTATCTATGCGCCATAAGAGAATGGCCTCCTCGTAATCCACCTGTGTCAACATAAAACTTGAGGAAAAATGTATATGACAACACAGGACATAGCTAGCCACACAAGCTCAGCCAAAGAAATCTAAAAACCATTTTGGAAGCAGCAGCCCATTTTTTCGTGTGTCCTAAAACCAGTTTAACGTCAATATTTTCCATTCCAGAATGGAGAAAACAAAGGCCTGTGGAGAACTTCCCAACAACTTTTTAATAAACCACATATCATTCAGTGAAAAACAATACTTGAGCATGATTAGCTGGTCATAAGTGCTTACCAGTCCCATCACAGCAGATGTGACGATAGCAGCCAAAGCACACTGTCAAGTCAAAGTAGGAACAGCATATTTTCCAATGAGAATTACAGAATGGCATGCTGGACTAATGGAAGAAATAACAGGGGATCAATCATAAAACAAAGGCATAACACCAATTTACAAGAAAGAGATTCAATGTAATGTGCGATACATGATTATACCCTTTAAAGTCAATAACACATAGTAAAAGTTTGAAGATGAAATGCAATATAATTCTCCCGTATAATTAATGGGAACACTCCTAAAAATGTGTCTTCAGAAATTGAGAACACTGCTTAAACTGATTTATTGCTGAAGGCAATTGCTTTAATGATCACTCAGTCAGAAATAAATATATTAAGCTAAGAAGCGCATATCCAGGGGGGAGACAGCGAAAAACATAGACATGTCGCAAAACCTAGGTATTAGTACATCATAAAGTAAGCAAGAAAATCACACCTGAGGTATGCTTTCAAACAGTGGAGTCAAAAAAAGAAGAGAACATCCCATTAGGATCCCTGTCGTAATTCCAGACAGCCCAGTTCTTGCTCCACTCTCATTATTCACAGCCGAGCGTGAAAAGGACCCTTTGCAACAAATCAAAAACAGGGGTAACAAAACCTTCAAAGCAACATAAATCAGTTGAATGAAGAAGCACAAAATGCCACCAAAAATTTTACCTGTAGTGGCATATGCAGAGAAGAATGAGCCAGCAATATTTGCAACACCAAGACCAAACAACTGATACAAAAG
>JAOVYX010018613.1:0-19853 GCA_035668315.1 Drosera spatulata
TTAATCTTATCCCTTTCCTTAGGGTAAAAATTATTTTAAGTTCTGTTTAAGTCGATATTCGTCATTCCCTATGGGATCGATCCCTGCTGCCATACCTACATTAGTATTCATAACGGGGTAAAAGCAAATTTGCATGTTTTACGACGAATGTGAAAGTCGTCATAATTATAACCTTGACTGACTTCGCATCAAATTTCTGGCGTCGTTGTCGGAGAATTCGGTAACGAGTGTCAATTCAACCAAACTTAACTTGATAGTTTGCTATTCTAGGTTTAAAAAAAATATTTTTAGGACTTAATTGTTTTTAAAATAAACAACAAAAAAAATTCTAAAATCAAAAGAATTTTATATGAATTTTTATGAACTTAAGAAGTAGTAGGGTAACTGGATTTGAAGTTAGGAAATTAGTCTTTAATTTCGAATCTCCTCAGATAAGAAGCTCTACTCCCTTTTCAGGTTCTACACCTTCAACTTCTTCTCCAGACATTCAAACAGAAAGGAGTTTCACTCCTATTATTTTTGAAAATCTTGAAATGGCAGAAAACAATCAACACAATGCAAATAATGGAGCGCAAAATTTCAATAGTACTCTTCGAGAGTTATCTGCTCCCACAATATAGGAACACCCTCTTTGCATAAACTTGCCAAATCTGAATGTGCCATTCAAATTAAATTCAGACCTTTTGAACAAACTCCCTGTATTTAACGGTCTAGTTGGTGAAGACCCGCATAGACATTTGAAGGAGTTGCATGTAATCTGCATGTCGATCAAACCTGAAGGTATAACAGTTGACATAATAAAATTGTTTGTTTTTTCTTTCACCATACAAGGTTATGCAAAAGACTGGCTATATGAACAACCGTCATTATCAATCAATACCTGGGCAGAAAATGTAGAATGCTTTTCTCGATAAATATTTCCAATCAAGATGAACAACAAATCTCCTAAAAGAAATTTCCTTGATTAGACAAAAGGTAGGGGAAAACCTTCATGAATATTGGGAGTGTTTCAAACGCTTATGTGCAAGTTGTCCACACCATTCGATAGAAGAAAACCTCCTAATTCTGTATTTCTATGAAGGGTTGTTATCCGAAGAACGCCACCGAATAAATGCTTCAAGTGGTGGAGCCTTAACGAACAAAACTCCTGTTGAAGCAAGGAGACTAATAGAAATATCTACCCAAAGTTCTCAAGATTTCAGCCCAAGGGCTGATGCTGATAGAGAGGTAGCTGGAAGCTCGGCAACTAATAAAAAGATTGCTGCACTTATTGATTTGGTTGCTAAACTAGTAACCAACACCACTCAATCATAGCTTCAACAAGTGAAGGCGTGTGAATTCTGTCATAGTATAACCCATAAAACGGATGCTTATCCTTCCTTACAAGAAGATGTAAACGCTGTCAATTTTTAAGGACAAAGGACAACACCGTGGAACAATATGCCTGATCTACCTTGGAGGAACCATCCAAACTTCAGATGGGGAACACAAAACAATGCCCAGAATATTCTCCAACAATAAAAATTCCCTCCAGGATTTGGTCAGGGACAGCAGCAACAACAACAACAGCACTTCAATGCTAATAACAATAATCAAGGATCATCAAGTGGAATGTCACTTGAATAGATGGTCAAGCAAATGGCTATAACACAAATGCAAATGCAAAATGATGCTAAGGAGACAAAGACTGACATTCAGAGCATCCAAAGTCAAATCAGCCAATTAGCTTCTGATCTGAGCCAGTTGAAGGTTCAGATGAACAACAAACTCCCTTCTCAGCCTATAAATCCCAGAGAAACTGCAAACGCAATAACTCTGAGAAGTGGGAAAGCGTTAACAGGATTTTATGAAAATCCTCACGAAATTAAAGATGAACTAGAAGTTCATAAAGATAAGGAGGAGGGGGTAACTGAAGTTCCTCAAACCCCTAAACAACAAGAAGAAACAAGGATATCTGCTCCGACAGAAACAAGAATTATTTCCAATGCTCCTTTTCCTAATCGTTTGAGTAAGGATAAGAAAGCAGAAGTAGAAAAGGACATATTTGAACTTTTTAAGAAAGTTGAAGTAAATATTCCTTTGTTGGAAGCAATCAAATCAAGTTTCAAGATATGCCAAATTCTTTACACCAGGGTCATGAACGAGTTATGGTAAGCGAGAATGTTTCAGCTCTTTTATAGAAGAGACTACCGCAAAAAAAAAGGGCCCTGGAATGTTTACCATACCATGCACGATAGGAAGTGTGCAAATTACCGGCTGCATGATTGATCTTGGAGCGTCCATCAATGTGATGCCCTCGTCAATTTTTCAATCCTTAAATTTAGGAACTTTACAACCAACTGGGATTGTAATTCAGCTTGTTGATAGGTCTGTCACACATCCTGTTGGAGTGGTAGAAGATGTCCTTGTGAAAGTTAATGATCTTGTCTTTTCAGCAGATTTTTACATCATGAAGACTGAAGATGGTCAAATCCATTCAACTCATGCACCTATTTTATTAGGGAGACCATTCCTACGGATAGCTAACACTAAAATTGATGTTAAAACTGAAAAGCTTTTTATGGAATTTGATGGAGAGATGTTAAAACTAATATTTATGAGGCTATGACACACCCAAGCGATCAAGTATTTGCTGTGTTCTGTTAGCACCTCCATGTCCCTTGAAGAAGAATTGTTTGATGCAGATGAGTTGACCTTTATAAAACCATCAAGAAAATTGAAATTGATCAAGAATTTGATGAAAACAATTATGACCATGACTTGTCTTTCCTAGAAGATCAATTACAAGGGCAAGAACATGTCAAACTGCTTGAATTGCCGCAAGATCATGAAAAGATCAAGCCATCAATTGAAACACCACTAACATTAGAGTTAAAACCATTACTAGCTCAGTCGAAATATGCTTATGTGGGTGACGATAACAAGTTACCGATTATAATTTAAAGTCAACTGACAGATGAGGAAGAAAAAGCTCTGGTGGATGTACTAAAAACGCACAAAATGGCCATTGGATGGACCTTTACTGATATTAAAGGAATTAGTCTTGCTACTTGCATGCACAGAATATTATTAGAGGACAACTCTCAACCATGCAGAGAACCTCAAAGGAGATTGAATACTCCAATGATGGAGGTGGTCAAAAATGAAATTTTGAAATTACTCGATTTTGGAGTAATATATCCAATCATGGACAGTCGATGGGTAAGTCCGATACACGTGGTGCCTAAGAAGTCAGGCTTAACAGTTGTTGAGAAGGACAACGGAGAAACTATTGCAACAACGAGAGTGCAAAGTGGCCGGAGAGTCTGTATTGCTCACCGAAAATTAAATGCTTCCACGAGAAAAGATTATTTTTCCTTACCTTTTATGGATCAAATGCTAGAAAGACTAGCAGGCCGTTCTCATTACCGTTTCCTAGATGGATATTTAGGGTATAACCAAATTGTGATAGCCTCTGAAGCCCAAGAGAAACCAACATTACCTATCCCTTTGGGACATATACTTACAGGCGTATGCAATATGGCTTATGCAATGCACCTGCAACGTTTCAGAGGTGTGTAATGTCTATATTTTCTGATTATATATCAAAAATAATAGAGGTTTTCATGGACGATTTTTCAGTCTATGGAAATTCTTTTGACCATTGCCTGATAAATTTTGAAAAAGTTCTTAAAAGATGTGTAGAAACGAACCTTGTCCTAAACTATGAAAAATGTCATTTTATGGTGGAAAGAGGTTTAGTGTTGGGACATGTTGTCTCCGCAAGGGATTAGAAGTAGACAAGGCCAAAATTGAAGTTATCAAATCTCTGCCTTATCCCTCAAGCGTTAGAGTAATACGTGCATTCCTTGGACACGCAGGTTTCTACAGGAGGTTTATTAAAGATTTTTCCAAGATTGCAGATCCCCTGAATAAACTGTTGAAGAAAGATACTGAATTTACATTCACCGAGGAATGTAAAGAAGCTTTCGAGATACTCAAAGATAAATTGATTTCAACTCCTATCATTCAACCTCCAGATTGGAATTATTCGTTTGAGATCATGTGTGATGCGAGTGACCGAGCCGTAGGGTGATGTGCTTGGACAGAAAGTGGATAAGGTTCCACATGTAATTTATTATGCGTCAAAAACCCTTGATGAAGCTCAATTCAATTGCACGACTACTGAAAAAGAGCTTTATTCAATTATTTTTGCCCTTGAAAAATTCCGTTCCTATTTATTAGGGGCTAAAGTAATTGTGTTCTTCGACCATGCTGCATTAAAGTATCTTCTGAAAAAGAAGGAATCAAAACCGAGATTTTTGAGATGGATTCCTCTCCTTCAGGAATTTAATACTGAAATCAGAGACAAGAAGGTATGGAAAATCAAGTCGCCGATCACTTATGCAGAATTATAAATCAGGACGAGTCAATAAGAATATCAGAAACATTTCCTGACGAGCATTTATATCGTCTTCACGGTTATATAACTTGGTATGCTGACGTTATAAATTTTCTGGTGACCGAAAAATTACTGAGTGACATTCCAAGGCATCAAAAAGAGAAGGTTAGAAGTAATGCGAAGTACTACTCATGGGAAGATCCCATTCTGCTTAAATTCTGTGCAGATGGTGTTATAAGAAGATACATTCCTGATCACGCGATCAAGTCAGTGCTGAAGCACTGCCACTCCTATGATTATGGAGGTCATTTTGGAGTAAGAAGAATAACTAAGAAGATTTTGTCTTGTAGATTTTTCTGGCCATTTTTAAACAAAGATATTTATGAATACGTAAAGAGCAGTGAGCAATGTCAAAAGACTTGCAATATATCTAAGAAAGATGAAATGCCTCAAAAATATGTGATGTCATGTGAAATTTTTGACATTTGGGGTATTGACTTTACGAGACTATTTTCAAACTCAAAGGTCATTCATATATATTGTTAGCAGTTTATTATATCTCAAAATGTATAGAGGCCATGCCCACATGAACTGATGCTGCCAAGGTGGTGGTCGAGTTTGTTAGAAACTTTATTTTTAACAGATTTGGTGTACCTAGAGTCGTGATAAGCGACCGGGGAACCTACTTTTGCAACAAGGTTATGGACATTTTATTTAAGAAATATCACGTTAATCACAGGATCTCTACAACCTATCATCCACAGATAAGGGAACAAACTGAAGTGTCCAATCGTGAGATTAAAAGGATCCTGGAGAAAATTCTCAATCTGAAGAGGAAGGATTGGAGTGAAAACTTAATGATGCTCTTTGGGCGTATCGTACTGCATACAAGACTCCAATTGGAATGGCTCCGTACTGAATGGTGTATGGAAAAACATGTCACCTACCGATGGAAACTGAATATAAGGCATGGTGGACAATTAAAGAGCTTAATTTGAAATACGGAGACAATGTGAATATGAGAAAGCTCCAAATCCCGGAACTAGACGAGATTTGTCATGATGCATATAAAAATGCTACTTTATACAAAGAAAAATTTAGCATACTTCACGACGAGAAAATTTCACGAAAAAACTTTAAAGAAGGAGACAAAGTTTTACTGTACAATTCTCTTTTAAGGTTATTTCCCGGAAAATTAAGATCAAGATGGAATGGACTATTCATTGTTAGAAAGGTCTTTAATCATAGAGCGGTAGAAATTCAAAGCGAAGACACGTTGAAAATTTTTAAAGTTAACGATCACCGATTAAAACGTTACTTCGAAATTCAAGATTCGACGTGATTTGATGAAATTTCCTTGGTAAGGGTGAACTGCATTTTAAAGAAATAATTTAACGTCATGGCTGTCGAGCCAACGACGTTAAACAAAAGCGCTTCTTGAGAGGCAACCCATGTTTAAGTTTCTTCTGAATTTCATATTTACTTCAATCTATTCCTAACGATTGTAAAAATCTTAAATTGATGCACGGCGTTAAACTCTGCTAATCAATGATACGAGTAATTTAAAAATTGTCTTTGGAAGAGGAAACGAATGACTAAAAGGCTTTTAAGGTTATTCTTTAGAATAAACAGAAGGAAAAAAAATTGGTCCAGGTCGAAATACCATGGTCGCGGGCGCGACTGAAGTGGTCGCGGGTGGAACAGGATCTAGTAGCGGCCGCGATGAGGGCGAAAGCTGATATACATAGGTTTTCCGTCTTATTTCTCATTCAACCCCGGCCGCGTCCTAACTGTTTTCCTCACATATCATCCTCCCAAATACTCAATTAACTGGTGCAATCAAGTACTCAATGCGCTCGTATCGACGAGAGGAATCCGTTGATTATACGCATGCATCTTTGGAACGTCTCAGATTGTGCAAAATTCGAGATTTTTCATTGAGAAAACCTAGGTATGAATCTACTCCAAATTCAACAATTTTGTAGTCTAACTTGATCTACTCATGGATTAGAATATGAATTCATTAATTACACCCTGAATTTGACAAAATTAATGTGAATTGATTAGCGGTTTATCCAAATGCCTTGTTCCAAACATCCATCATTTCGATCGGGCGAGAGCACTTCAGCTGCAGCTGAGAGCATCTTAGTCCCATATCCGCATGACGCTATTATTATTGCGGAATGCGTATGAGGATCGTCATGGACCGACTTCTCGCAGAGCTATCCGCCAAACCAGATTTCTCCATTCTGGTGAGTTAGCCACATTCGGCTTATGGACTGAGATACTGCACACCGTTACACAGCTAGGTTGGGATCACGCTTTCTTGATTGGATGGCCTACGTATCCATCCCTTGTTCGTGAGATTCTGAGTACCTGGATGAGCACGTTGGACAGGCTCCAACTGATGATCCGGTGGGGGAGTACATCTCGTTCTAGCTTGGGAACGAGAAGAGACGCCTCAACTTGACATAGCTCTGTCGTATCTATCATCTATGACCGGGAGGCTATCAGGAGTACGAGAAGGGCTATGTGCCACACTTACAAGCACTATGGCAGGAGCTGACATTGATTGGGTCTATTATTTGACGGCTAGAGCTGGTGAGGACCCCAGGCGACTTCCTTTGCCTTCCAATTCCCTTACACTCTCAGATCGGAGGAGCTGGGGATTTCCTCCACTTGAGAATGATGCCAATAAGGATGAGGAGGATGAGGAGCAAGTCTCCCCCAGCCTTTCCCTCAGCCAGATTTGCCGCAGTCTTCACACCATTCTCATCATTCTGGTCTAGCTGCACCTGAGCAGATCCCTGCACCGTCTATGGACTAGTACACTGCTTATCAGTCTCTTCATCGGGAGGTAGCTGACCTACGCACTGATATGACTACAAGCTTAGACGTTATGCAGCAGAGTCAGGAAGACTTTCAGCGCCATATCTTCGATTACTTAGATAGCAGATTTCCACCACTGCCTTCCCCTATGTGATTTTCCTTAGACAAGGTTGGTCATGAGTCTGTATTTTTATTTAAACTGCCCTTTAGTTTCGCTTAGACAAGGTTGGTCATTCCTAAACATTTCATTTTATGTTTCTATTTTAAATCAATTACTTTTTCTGTTTTGAGATGTATGAATCTTTCAGTTTTATGCATTCTCGTTCTATTTTTATTAACTTTGTTCCCTTATTGCCCGTACCATATGTTTAACGAACATAAGCAATGCATTTATTTCCATGCATCATCACCTTTCATTCCTTCATTACTATTTATGCTTCTGTGTAAGTTTTCTAGTGTTTTCTCTCTTTCATATGTTCATTATGTGTATGAGAGAATGAGAAGGACTAATTATTACTACCAAGTTGTGTTTTGTCAAATGTCGACCACTAACTTGGCAAGTGAAAGAGAAATCAGCGTCGTACGTATAGATAGATGGATCGAGGACATTGATGAAATGATTGTTGACACAATCTTAAATAGTGTGCCAATGTAATAATTTAGTGCGCCTAGGATATCCTACTGGTGGACAGTTTTAAGAAAGATGATGGTTGTCATTGGTTTGTTAAGACTTCATTGTGTTCTTATAATAAGTCATTTTTCATAAGGAAGCATAATAATGTCCA
Organism: Drosera spatulata; assembly: GCA_035668315.1. Lineage (NCBI taxonomy): Eukaryota > Viridiplantae > Streptophyta > Magnoliopsida > Caryophyllales > Droseraceae > Drosera > Drosera spatulata. Next base: position 7,996 of record JAOVYX010018613.1, read on the forward strand.
CACTGGTCGAAAGTTTTATCTCTGGAGGGTTCAATGAAGTCCATGAAGACGAAATGGGTTTCTAAGTCTTTTTTGGAAATGATACATCACGACCCTAATTTTAATACGAATCAGGTCAAAAATTATTTTCAAACCAACTATGGTTTGGATTTGTCATATAAGAAGTCATTGAAAACCGCAAAGAAGACGAAGATGATAGTTGACGGTGATTCTTCCGAGTCGTTTTTCAAGTTAAAGCCATATATTCAGGCACTTACTAGTATCAATCCAGGAAGTCATATTACACTTACCACGGAAGAGGGATCAAATCGTTTTTCCAAGCTATTTGCCTCGTTTCATTCTTCGATCGTCGGTTTCAATCATTATAGACCTTTGCTTTTCTTTGATGGCCCATTCTTGAAAGGTGATTTCAATGGAGTGATATTAGGAGCCACTGGAAAAGATGCAAATAGGGGTATTATTTTCATTATTAATTGTTATTATTTTGTATTTTTAGTCAGGTGCTCTGTTTCTTTTAAACAGGCACACTGTTTTATTTTGAACAGTGCGTCTGTACAATTGAAACAGTGCGCGTTTTTATCCCCAATTCTTGTAGTATTTCAAACATGTATATGATCCATATGATTTTGTTTGCAAGACTTTTTCCACTACGATATGATGTGGTTGATAGGGAGACGTATTCTAGTTGACATTGGTTTTTTTCGGAGCTTCGTCAAGTAATTCATGTCGAACGAAGGATCAATTTTGTCCGGGTGATCGTAATCAAGGCCTTTTGCAAGCTTTTCCCGAAGTATTTCCGGAACATCCTGTTTCCTATTATCTTCGGCATTTGACGGATAATTTGAAAGTTAGATTCAGAGGTGCTAATATGTCGTCGTCATACAAACAACATATTATTAATAAGTTTCATAGTCGCATCTATGCTCCAATCGTCACCGAGTTTTATGATAAGTTGAATAGATTTCATACTTGAGGAGGTGATCTATCTAAAGATTTCACGGCTTCAGTTATGACTTACGAGAAGTGGGCAATCAGTTTTACAGTTGGTTGTCGTTATGGCGAGATGACGACCAATGCTACGGAGTCATTCAATGCTTAGCTTTTGGGCATGAGGGAGCTTCCTATAACTGAGATGGTGGATCAGATTCGTGTCAAGTTAATAGAGTGGTTCAATAATCGTCGAAGTGATGCAGAACAATGGAATGGGGATTTATGTCCCAGGACGTTGGAAACTTTCAATGATTTATTCTAGAAATCATGCATTTTTATGGTGAAGAGATATTCAGAGCTCTTTTTTGAAGTAATGGCGGATCCGACAGCCTTAGTAAATGTGATAGAGAAGAGTTGCTCTTGTCATATGTGACAGGCAAATAGTTTTCCATGTTTACATACGGTCTATGTTATTATGAAGTTTTCCTTGTCAGTGAGCACTATGATCTATCCGTATGTTTTTGTTGAAAGTTATAGGAAGAGCTATGAGGCTATCATCTATCCTATCCCTTCATCAATTGTTGACCAAATAGTTTCGTTAGTGGATGTGGAATTGGCCTTGCCTTCTTCGAGCAAACTTCTTGGTAGGCCCAAAAAATGACGTATTCCATCGAGTGGCAAAGAGTTCAAGGGTATGAGGTGTACGAGGTACAAAAAGATTGGTCATCGCAATAGACAAAGATGTTGAGAGCTCATATAAAGATTTTTCTGTATATGTTAGGTTCTTTCATTTCTTCAAAAAAAAAAAAAAAAAAAGTCATGTTGGGTACTATGTAATGATTCTTTCATTTCTAAGTCTATCATGTTATCAATTTTTGATAATGCATTGGTGTACTGTTGTGTTTTTCTTTTTCTTTTTTGTTTTTTTAAAAAATACCAATAGGCGCACTGTTTTGATAATACTTGTATACTGTTTGAATGAAACAGTGCGTCTTTGTAATCTAATCAGTGAGCCTGAGTACTTTGATGATGTTAACAAATCCAAGGGTGTTATTTTTAGTTTGTCAATTGCATTCGTATTTCTACTAATGTACTATTATTTGATTTATTTTGTATTTATTCATTGATTATGCTTTGTTCTTTTTTTTTTCAAAAAAAAAAAAAAAAAACAAGGCGGATTGTTTGAATAAGCTTGGCGCCTTCTTTGAATTACATAGTGCGTCTTAATAACTTAAACAGTACGCCTGTTCATTTTAATGAGAAAGTGATAACTAAACACGATATTAGAGATGCAGACAACTAAATAACTTAAAATTACATTAAAAAGACATTGTTTGTACAAATCATCAAAATATACATCAATCGAATATGTTTTCATCTTCTTCTTTTTCGTCATCCTCCTTTGCAGGCTCTTTGAATTCATATCGTGAAATCAAAGTCTCGACATTTTTCGCTCTGTATCGTCGTATTTCTTCCAAGGTAGAATGCTCTACAACCCATTATCCATTTGCAAGCATATCTATCCATTGGTATACGTGCACTCCACAACCCAGATTGTTTTGAGGTGCAGCCTTCTTGTTGATGTTCAATTGCATGTTGTACTTCTCCCTTTCTTCTTCAACGATTTGCCTGCCTTCATGTTTCCTTACCATTTCCTTGCTGAACTTTTCTACTTATTCTTTCTACACATTCATCAACACACAGAAATTAGTTGACATTATAATGCTTTATTTTATAATATCAATAATATCTGTCAATTAATATCTATTTCTTACGATTATCTCGGCATCCCTTGCATAGCCAACTTTTTGTTTTTTTGAGTTGTGATGGGTCCACGTGTTTTCTTCGCTGTCGAACACCAGCAACGTCCAATGGTATGCAATCCCGCTCTTTGCTCCCCCGGATGAGTTCATTGGGAAGAAATGCCACCGACGTTGACTATTTTCCTTCATTGGCTTCATGATGGTGTTTTCTGCCTCGATTCCTCTTTTCAAAACTTCTTGCTGCATCACAATGTATAATCCAATATTAGTTTTTGTTTTGTTGAATTTGCTATTGAAATGTAAGGAATAAAGGCATTTCAGATAAGTGTTTAGAAGTAATTTCTTACCCAACATTTCATACTGTATAATGCCATTTGGTCTTTCAATGGTGCTTCTTCCAAGATCAACGTACACAAGCCCGATATGGCATGGTTCGTCAATGCTCCATCATTCATAATTGAATGCAGGTCTTGCATGTCGACGGCACTCTTAAAGTTTGTCACAGGATAGGTGAGTATCAAAAAAAAAAAAAAAAAAAATTTCTATGTAAGATCAATATATTATTTTGTTACTCATTTTATGAAGGAGACATGATAAATGAAAATAAACCAGACACACTGTTTGAAATAAATCAGGCGCACTGTTATAAATATAAGAGGCGCCCTATTTGAATCATGACAGGCGCACCGTTTGAGAAATATTAGGCACCCTGTTTTCAATTTAGCAGGCACACTGTTATGATTATAACAGACGCCCAGTCCTAAATTAGTGTATGTTTTTTTAAGTAGTGATAAATATAAAAAAACATATAAATAATATAAATTTAAGTGTGTTATGAGAATACTTACTTGGGTACTTCTTCGGTCATCCTTTCGTATTTTTCCCGCCCATCATCGGTCATATACTGAGTGACTTTGAGCACATCCTTCTTCATCTTCTTCGAGGAACCATAGGTGTAGTTGTTATTTCGTTTTTTACCTCTTGGTCCTCCTTTTTTCTTCTTCTTTGTTTGTTTTTTATTGACCTCTTCTTCATTGTCAGACTGCAATAGTTCATCTCCGCTACTAATTTACAGGTTTTATATTGGGCCACTATTTGTTTCTCTTTTTTCAATTCGTCTCGCAGTTTCTTGATTTCCTCCTCCTTTTCAAGCAGATCCTTTCTAATTTCTTTCCCGCTCGTCATGGCCTTTTATCATCAACTCTACTGCACGAGTCAACTCCTCTTTCATTTGTTCTCCAGCTTGTGTTTCAGAATTAAGCTTGACGATGTTCATTTGTTTTTCTTGTTGCACTTGTTGTATTTGTTTCAACGAGACTTTAATGTTGGGTACATTTGAATCTGATGCCCCTTCTTTTGATTTCTCCGTTGCTGATTCCCTTAGCGTCTCCAACTCCAATTTTTTTGCGTTCAATTCAATCTCCAATGAAATGACCTTGAAAACACATAAAAAGTGAAACATTTTGTAGTTGAAAAAAATAGGGGTAACAGTTTAAATGAAACAGTGCATCAATTTAAAAGAAATAGTGCGTCAGTTTAAAACAAACAGTACGCCAGGCATAAACAAATAGTGCACCGGGTATACACAAATGGTGCACCTTACGTTGTACATACAGTGCGTCTGTTAACAAGTGAACATTGTGGTTTTTTGAATGAAAAAAAAAAAAAAAAAAAAAAAAAAAAAATTCTTAATTTGTCTTTCTCTTATAACAATTCGTCGATTTTTTTTTATGTTTCGTCAACTGTATCTCCGCCTGTTGCATCACCTCGTCAACCTTGCATAATTTTTCACAGGTACCATTAGTATAATCATAAAAAAAATACAGACTAAACAACCAAATATAAAATAGGCTTGAAGTATGTTACCTTATTCTTCAGTAATTCATTTTCTGCCAGCGTTTCTTCGATTTTTTTTGTTTCACATGTCGTGCCAGGACATCACCGGATGCTATCTTGGGGTCTATCTCTGTTGAACTGCTTGAATTGTCATCTATGCTTCTCGCCATAAATTCCTAGTTATCGACATTGTCGTTGTCATCATCTTCTTGGTGTCATTCGAGTGCCAGCACTTCTATCTTTACACTTGTCTCTCGAGAAGAGATGGTTGCAATGAAACTAGTGTGAGTTGTGAATCAAATGATTAAAAAAAGTTGTTAGCTTATACATTTAAGAATAAAAAAAGAAAAAGAAAAACAAACCAATATGTTTACAAGAAGAAAACTAAGTTACCTTCTCATCTTTAAATCTTGCAAGGCTTGTTGGGAGATCATTGAATTGCTACCTTGCAAATCACGGAATGATCTCTGAGGATGATGTTTTTGATTCAGCGACGAAAGTCCTCTCCAAGAACCAAAACTGTATTTTTTTTTTAAAAAAAAAATTACATTAGATAAGTGAATTTCCATGAATATAACCAATTAACATCAAACAGTGTGCCTTATGTGTAAAAATAGTGCACCTGAATTAAAATTAACATTGCTCATTAAAACAGTGCGCCCTTTATATTATAAACAGTGTGCCTTACTTAAAAGAACCATACAATTCTAAATAGCATGCCTTCATCAAATGAAAGAGTGTGCCTAACAAAAAAATAATAATACATATAAATTTACTGCGTCTTCATCAAAATGAACAGTGTGACAGTATAGAGTGTTTGTCGAAATGGTGAGTAGGCATCCATTTACTGATTCCGACTTGTACACCTCATCATCGACGTTATTGTTGAGTGATTTCTTCAGTTTTGTTATAGATGTGCGACGTCCAGTTCAAGTCACACAATTTGTCCATATCAGCCACATAGTTTACATACGCACACTTCATTGATGCCTTCGATGTGGAGACAAAGAACGTGTTCATGTACAACACTAGAAGTCTCACGATGTCCTATACGCCCCTTGACTTCTTGATGCTTCGATGACTGTTTCGCGTAACTTGGATATCGTCAATTCTCTTGCATATTTCTTTCCTTGGTTACGTTCTTCCAGGAATCTTCTTTGTAGGAACTCACTTGGATTGATTGTTTCCAAGTCCTCATCAGTTATTTCATCCGTCCCGTCAACAATGCCGAATATGAGTTTGATATCCAATGGCGCTATGGTGAAGTCTTTGTCTTCAAAAGTGAATGAATTGTCTCCTTGGTTGTACTTCGATACAACCTCTTAAATGAACTTGTCTTTCTGTAATCTGAGGTAGTAATATCCTTGAAGAATCGCGTCGAACAATGTCCAGAATGGTGTTTTTCTGAGCTGTACTTTGTGCTCGTCTGTGCATCGGAATCCCAATTCCTCTTTCAAAAGGTTAATCAGGGCTACCAAGTTGCTTCTGTATTGTCTTTTCTCCTGTTTCATTATACAAACCAAGGGAAACAAAACATATTAAGAATCCAATTTGATAAAAGAAAAAAAAAAAAAACAATGTGTCTTTGTAGTAAAGACAGTGTGACATTGTTAAATAATCAAACAGTGCACCTTTGTTAACAAAACAGTGTCTCCTAATAAATCAATGATCTATGTCCTTGAATAATAAACAGTGTGCCTCAATGATCTATGTCCTTGAATAATAAACAATGCTCTCCTTAATTTATGACTAATGAACAGAACACGTTATGAAATTAATGTTTAACATAGTTGATTATTATACAGTGCGCCTTGTCATTAACAAACAGAGCGCCTCATTGATGATTCCATAATACAAAACAGTGCGTCTTAATAAAATAGTGATAATTAACATTTTTTTCAATATAGTATCAATTAATGCGACATCGAAGAATGAAATTAGGGTTCGAACACATAAGAAACTTGAGGTTTGGACACGACGCACTGGTTTTGCTTCCAAAGGTGCTATATTTTTTTGATTGTTAAGTATTAAAATATAGGAAATGCCGAATCATATCGATTGAATCGATGCATGTATCGATATATATATCAATAGAATTCAGTATTCTTTATTAAATTTGAAGAACAAACCCTAGATTATAAATTTCACATGTTTCGTTTGGATTTGATGTTAAATCAATGTGCCTCTTGAATTTGTAGAGATGAATCGAAGTTGAGCATCGGTTTGGATTTGACAATGGATTTGAATTAGTTTTTGGTTGTCGATTTGGAATCTGAATGAGTTCGAACGGTGCGTCTTGATTGTTTGTCATGGTTGTGTTTTGCTAGTGATGGATTTTGACGGTTTTGATTTGGGATAATAGAAAGTTGTACTTGATGGGAATTATTTTTCCAGTTTGTACCTTTTGGGAATTATTTTGATTTTTTTTTGTATTTTTTGAGAATTTTCCCTAAATAATGCTTAGACAGAAACGATGTCTTACAACGTTCACAATCAAAATCCGAGCACATGAAAACCTTAGATCCAACCTCCAAACAGAAGCAAAACTATGATGGCAACTAGGGCTTTTGAGATCTAAACCGCTAAGACTGGATAAATAACAAAGTACAACATGTATATTTATAGAAAATTAACAAAAACTATAAAAATCCAGCAAAAAATGAGCTCTGAATAAGATTTAAATTGTGGCACGGCCGTGACCAAACAGTACATGAACAATATCAAACAGTGCAAACTATCCCCTCAATGAATAATAAATGATAAGAAAAATATACACAGATAATTAAGATATAGATAACATTCACATGTCTTCACAACAGATACTATTATCTTAAAAAAATGAGCTTCACAGTATCCAACAACATATGTGGACAGTAATTACACAATTCAAATCAACGGTTTCCTTATGACCCTTTGCACGTCCAAATCAAAGTTTTATAATCCCTATCCCAAAAAAGTTACACATAAACCAAAAAAATGATAACATTATAAACGATTCGTAGGACGAATAAATAATGTTTTTTTAGTAAATTTATCGTAAAACATCAAACATAATATATGTCACGAACTATATCCCTATGGCAAAATGAGATTCGTACCATATCATTTACTAATAAAAAATAACGTAACGAAATGCATAATGACTAATATAATTACTGTATAACATTGCAAGTAATATGGGACGGAGAGAGTAGTTATTGATTTATCACAACACAGGCTATTTATCCCATGTAGACATTCTGCGCTCTCTGTGACAAAAAAAAAGAAAAGAAAAGAAAAAAAAGCACTGTTTCTCCTCTAACCATTCATAAAGACGGCACACCGACAGCTAAAAACTTGACGTCATGTTTGCATCCTGCGTTGGCTCCCGTTCTTCTTTCTCTTTATCATGGATTCGAAGGAGGAGCGAGTTTGTGACAAGAAATATTGAACTCATAGCCATGAGCCCACCTGCCAATGGATTGCAATTTGCATGGGAAATGAGATGATGATTAGTAACCCCTCAAATGCACGGCAGATACAAAGTTCAATACTGGAAGCAATAGTCCCCTCTATGTTACCCATGCAACTTGCTCGTTCCGTGATTTTTCAATTTATGGTAGATCACAATCAACTTTTCCAATCCGAGCAAATAAAAATGTAATTGAGAATAAAAGAAAAACAAATCATATTCCATAAATCAAGGAAAGGTTACTGAACACATGACTCCACCAGCCTCTAATTTGAAAAATAATCGCCCAGCTCTGGGCTTATAAGAGCATTCCAATGGACATGCTAAATCCTATGCTATAGTGAAAATATAGCAAATCACTCAAAATATATCAATCCAATGCATCAAAGCTTCCTAGCCAAATATAGTCAAATTATAGCAAATTTCCACTGTTCATTGCTAAAATATAAGTTGTTTTTGCCACATTTAGCCAGTGCCATTGGACATGCTCTAAGATGCTGTTTTCCAATGTCTATGCGATCTCCAGCTTTGATCATGAATTTGATCACACGAGGTCACTCACGAAGCTGTGCCTAAGGCATTCCATTAAGCGTTTTTTTTTTTTTAATTACCCATGGTATTGTTCTAGACAATTACTACTGCACAAAAGAATACACATCTTATGGTGAAGGCTGCATCTGGGAGATATGGTGGCTTTGAGTCATGACTCATGAGAATGGTGATAGAGAGAGGTGATGTAAGAGCAATTTTTCTTTCATATGATAATCACGGATCTGGTGGTGTAGAAAAATAACATTAAACTGGACATAACACACTTCATAGGATGTTTTTAGTTAGGTTGTGTTTGCTACATCAATGGTTCAAGTCCATTAAGCACATTGCACTGATGGCTTTTGGAAGTAACTACAGACTCTCAAAAAGAAGTCAATTAGTCAAAGTGAACAATGAATGGTGTAATTAAGGGTAATTGGTCATGAAGAAGCAAAACAGAAAGATACCCTTGGCAAGCCAATGCCTGATCATAAGACTCGCATATCTTAGTTATGGCTGAACTTAGATTTGAACAAGCACCTCCCAGAGAAAAAAGAATCGTAGTGAAAAATGCATAAATGTTACCTGATAAAGATGGTGTCATGGCAAAGAATTCGGGGAGTAGCAATCCAGCAGCAATGGGTATAGCAAGCATGTTGTACACTAATGCCCACAGCAAATTTTGTTGCACTTTTCCCAGGGTAGCACGTGCTAAATCTAGGGCATCGACAACCTGATACATAACAACAAATCAAGCCTTTATCCCATCAAGTGGGGTCGGCTACACGAATACGACGACGTCATTCCAATCTGTCATGTACATCATCTTCTGTAAGATTATGATAGACCATATTATACTTCAAGGTTTCTCTCATGATCTTTTCAGGTCTCCCTCATCTCCCTTGACATGTGCTATCTTTCAAACTTTACATCTCCTAACAGAAACTGTGACTGGTCTATGTTTCACATTACCATACCATCTTAGTCGTGACTCCCTCATCTTATCTTCTAATGAAGCCATACCCATTTTTTGTCTGATAACTTCATTTCATACCCTATCTATTCTTATATGTCCACACATCCACCTTAACATTTTTATCTCGTTTACACTCATTTTCTGTACATGCTGCCGCTTAATTGCCCAACATTCTGACCTATACAGCATCGCTGGTTGAATAACTGTCTTGTAAAATTTTTCTATTAACTTGATAGGTATTTTAGGATCACATAACACCCCTAAAGGGTCCTTCCATTTTAGCCAACCTGTTTTAATCCTATGATCAATATCTGCATCAATTCCTCCATTATTATGTAACATCGAACCAAAATATTTAAAATAATCCGTTTTAGGGAGAGACTCTATTCCCAACAATACATTCTCACTATTTGTTTGACTACTCTCATTAAAGACGCATTCCATATATTCTGTCTTGTATCTACTGATCCTTAATCCCTTACTTTCCAAAACCTCCCTCTAAGTCTCAAGTTTTTCATTCATCCCTTTTTTCGTATCGTCCACCAGAGCAATATCAGCGAAAAGTAAACACCATGATACTTTATCTTGTATATGCCTAGTGAGATCATCTATTACTAAGGCGAAAAGATATGTAGCGGTGTTTACTCATTTTTCAAAGCACTCAAGCTGTGCAACGCGTTGCTACTAAGGTACGTCCCAAGAAAATTTTCACAAGTCGTCATATTCATGTTGAGAGATCCAACGGGACTTTTTACGTGTTGGCTGTCGGCTACGTAACACACGACCCTCACCATTTTATCCAGACTTGGGACTGGTTAGGAACAGAATAAAAATTCCCAACCTAAGTAGGTTTCGACAACCTGATACATAGCATGGAAGAAAAAACCTTTTCATATCTGTATTCTAATTCAGAGCAAGAAAGGCTCACAATTATTTTGATTGCATTATGGGTAGTTGATTCGGGAAGAAGAGAGCTTGATTTTATTATTAGGGTCTAACACCCATTAAATGCAAGAGCCGAAAGCGACATATGAAAGGTATAAATATTAATGCCTGATCCTTGTCAATCTCCATTGCATGTAAAAAGCAACGAACTAACAGAATTCAAATTGACAAGGAATCGGCAAACCAGGAGATCCTAATAGAATGCTCCACGTTCCCCTCAAGTTCGGTAATAGATACAAATCAAACCCAAGTTGTAGCCCATAAATAAACAATAAATAAATTTGTATCCCACAAGGCCGAGCAACCTTCAATCCTCCTACAACATATGCATCTGTGACCTGACTACTGATACCTTCTAACTTGGTATCCTATCCTTTTTGCAATATATAATTTCAGACAGCCGGGAATTCAAGCAACAGTTACACTACTACTCAACGTTTTACAAAAGAAACCTGAAACAAGTCCATTTCTTGAACCCATATAATATAAGAGCGTAAGTAATTCTTTACCAGGTGCAGCTTTACAAAAGAATACTTGCCTGTGAAATTTTGTTCCCGAGAAGCACAATAGAAGCCGCATCAGCGGCAGCATTTTCTTGTCCCTCATTCCTTAAAGCAATCCCTACATCAGCCATAGCTAAAGCAGGTGCATCATTAATACCATCGCCAACCTTGGACAACGAAGAGACAGAAAAATTAGCAAGGGTAAGCTGATGCAATGCAACTGATCCGATGCCGCTGTTGGGCATATTACTTGATAGATATCATCAGCAAACAAAACTCAAGAAAAAGGAACAATTCTTAAAAACATGCATTTGCATAAAGGGGGTGAAATATTATGGATGCTTTCTCCAAGAGGAGTATTAAATATGAGTATTGGGCTTAACCCCCTTAAATTTCTACATTACCACTTCCAGCCATGCCATGCAAAAGTGTATAAATATGTATTTTGAGCACCTTAACCCCATTTGCCTTGCCTCCTGGAAAAGAATCCATCACTACAAGCTTCATCTTGGGAAGGTGGGGAAGGATATTATCCACTTCAGCAGGGATAAAACGTAAATAAAAAATGCTGTTGTAAATCAATGCTTTGAATAGTCAGAGCAGGCATGCCATTTTAATTTTGGCATCAGTAGTATATACAACACAGTCTGGAAACACCGCTTATAAAATAAACAACATTATAGAGCATGATGATATCATACGTATTGTAATAGAATATCTATTTATGTCATGGGCCTATTAGGTTAACCCTAGTTTGAGTTTGTAAGTACGTTACTCTTCTCAACAATTATAATTGTATTGCTTCTTATACTCGTTCATGTATGTTGAACAAACTACAACCTTAGGCAGACCAAACATATACAACAGGAATTTTACCAGTAACTCATATAAAAAAAAAAAAAGGGGGGGGGGGGGGGGGAAAA